>CAXARO010000757.1:0-20196 GCA_963971305.1 Arcuatula senhousia
AAATAGTGGGTTGAACTAGGTTTTATCACTTCTTTCAATTTGCCAGCGAAAATCATAGAAGTTTTGGACAGAGACAGCAAGCAATTTGTTCTTTTAATAAAAGTTCATTATTCATAGATATAAAATGACATTTGTAGTACTTATAAAAATAATTTACCTACCCTTGAGAAGCAAATGAATTCTGTTTTGTAGAAACAGACTAAGTCGATAAATGTTTCTTAGCTAGTTGTCAGTAACTTCGAGTGTTCTCAAGAGAGTTCCTCCTCGTCTTGTTGTTTTCGTACAGTATTTTGTCTTAGGTTCTCTCTTGTTGAATTGAACTTTAGTCGATTGAGTTTTACAGTGTGTTTTATATGTATGCTTTGTGCAAGCTTATCAATAGGGGGAAGGTTGGATTCAAAAAACTAGTTTAACCCCGCCACATTTTATATGTGCCTGTCCTAAGCCAGGAAACTTTGCCAAAGCCTTTGTTTGTCCTTGTCATTCTGTGTTAACTGTTTTATGTCAAGAATTGGGTCTTTCGTTGATGATTAAGGGATTGGTTTTGAAACTTTTGTATTGTATTATAAGTCTTGGGCCAATGCAAGACGGTAAGCAGTGACCTATGGTCATGTTGAAGACTGCTTGCTGTTTTCCGTTGTGATTTTTTGAATTGCTGTTTGTTTATGTTTGTTGTGTCGCGTACACTTATTCCACATCTCAATATCGTCTACATTTAGCAATTTTGGTTTGTTTTCTTCAGTGTCTTCTGATATTTCTTTGTTTTTTTCGAATGCATTTCCTGCCTTTTTTCTTAATTTTTCCAGAATGATATATTTCTTATTTTGGAATTTCTGTTCGGATATTTTGTAATAATTTTATTTTACAAAGTTTTATCAGGATTTTAGATACACATGTATAAACATATATGGTCATATATACATGCATATGTGAAGTTTGAATGAATTATATTTTCCGATTGTATTTGATAAAAGATTATTGCATGAAGCAAAGAGGAACCAAAAGGGCATTCTAGTGTCTAAAGTACAAAAGAGCAACGACATAATCGGTAAACACGAACAAGAACAGCACGAGGAAATACAAAACATAAAAAACACAAAATAAACCGAAGAGAAATCAACAACGTGAACTCAAGTAGTAACAAGAGTGAACTTAGGTGCCCTGGAAGAGTAAGCGGTTCCTGCCTGCTGTAGCACACCCGTCGCAGTGCTAATTTCCAATTCAGAGTGTCAAATACGGTAAAGGAAGACAAAAATCTATGACAAACCAACATCTGCACTCATCTGCGAGATAGATGATATCCCATATTTGTCTACGAGTGCATGGTGTCTACTGTAGAATTTCTAGAGTGAAGACAACAACCGAGGAGGAACATAACCTTGTGTTAGCAATTTTTGCGTCAAACGTGCATCTTTGTTTGCAAGGTATTTTCATTATTTGGTTCTCGGGTTTATATCGTCATTCACTTATTCCAAAAACATAGACAAAAAATGGGCTTTAAAGATACGCCACCAATTTATGTCTACTATTCATCTGGCTAATGTATCATTACTTCTAAAGAATACATGGCAATATATATAGGGTGAAACTTAACCTATGGCGGACTGTATATATAGATGATCAATGTGATTTTTTGTCTCGCCTGTGAAGCGGAGCGAGACATAGATGTTACTTTACCGGCGGCGGCGTTGGCGTTAACTTTTATGTTAAGGTTTTATAAGCACGTCCATATCTCAGGAACTATAAGTCCTAGGTTGATGAAACTTGGTATGCCTCACTTGTAGCTTGGCACAGTCGCAGCCCCATCTTTTGACCTTGACCTTGCTTTTACAGTTGAGTGATTTTGACAATTTTCAACACATATAATAGCAATGTTAAGGTTTTGCGAGCACCTCCACTATCTCAAGAACAACAAGTCCAAGGTTGATGAAACTTAGTATGCATATGTCCCAGAAGTAGCTAAGCACAGTTGGATCCCCATCTTTTGACCTTGACCTTGATAATTTGATTGAGTGACTTTCACAATTTTCAATACATATTAAAGCAATGTTACGGTTTGACAGCACATTTCTATCTCAAGAACTACAAGTCCTTGTTTGATGAAACTTGGTATGCATATGCTTAATAGTAGCTTTGATTGTGCTTGAGGAATAATAAGGTATTCTGATGGTGCTGGCAATCGAGAAGTACTTTAGTGTTAACTCTTGTTAAAAATACGTGTTATACCTCGAAGAAAAGTTTCGAAATTTCACATGATCTTTTTACAATGCAAAAGATCAAACCAATTTTAATTATGCTTAAAGTTCATTACAGAACTCGCCCTTTGTAACTTAACCGTTCGGTTTAATTCTAATTGAACTGTTCGAATCATTTTTCTAAGTCAACTGGTCGGCTTAATTTTAATTGTTCGGCTATATTTTAACTGTTCGGCTCAATTTTAATTTAGCTTTTCGGCTCATTTTAGCATTGGTTGGAGAAATTTTACTATAAAGATTTCTTTACAAAGTATGAAAAAGCAGTGGAACGTTCCATCTCCAAAGAACAAAACGAAAAAAAGAAGGCTCACGAAAAACAGGTAAGATTTCTGAAAATTAAGTTGGAATTGAAAAAAAAATATGGACTAGCATCTTAGGCCTTGGTTTAATCACCGATTAATTCAGTATATAACCGAGAAACCCTAATTAGCTTTTGAAAACCCCATTATCGACTGCTAATGATAAATTTCAAACAACTGAAATTATCATTAGCATCAGCAAATTATAGTTAGCGAGTGATTACCGCTAAGTACAGTTTACGGTCGATAATCTCAGTTTTTGGTTTTTTTTTTTACTGTCGCGTGCCATACAGTACAGCACCCAGAAACCTTAATTAGCATTGAAAATTACCATAGTCATTAAACAAACTTGGTTTATTAGGGTTTTATAAGCTACAATGCAGAGTTGTTTTTGACTGACTCGAACGTCAGTCCACCCCATCCGTCTGTAATCATATTTTGTGGACGCCAATCCTCTGAAACTACTTAGGGACCGACCATTTAACTTGAAGGGGGGCCTTGGTTTTTTCCTAAAAAAATATTTTGAAAATGATTTTTGATGAAAAAAAATATTTTGAAAATGAATTTTGATGAAAAAAATATTTTGGCAGCAGAGGGTAAGAAAAAAAAAATATTCTGAAGAAGAATTTCTGCCATATAAAATAATGCTAATAATAAAAAAAATATTCTGTCGCGACGCTTTCAAAAAATAAAAATTCTGTCATGACGCATTAACAAAAATTTTCTGGCCAAAACAAAAAACCAAGCCCCCCCTTCAAGTTAAATGGTCCATCCCTTAGCAGAAATAAACGAAACTTGTTATGCAAGAAGTATACTTCATAAAATTGTGAATATTACCGGGAATTTTTTTTTTAATTTTTATAGAAGGTGTGACCCTTTTGACTAAGAAAATCTTGAATTCTGCATTTCACATTTCTACGTTTAACGGAATCTTGTTATGTCATTCATATGCATGCAAATTATCTTTACTATGTTTGTTGTACCTCAATACGTATTCCTCAAGGATAATATTGATTGAACTCGTGGGGTATGTAAGCACGCTTACTTAGTTTCTGTTAATGTTACTTTCCAAACCATATTTCAATAACATTGTAAACTATATTAAAGACCGTACAGTAGAAGGTCAATCGGTTACTATTGTTTGCGTTCGTGAAACCAAGTTTATCAGCGGTAACTTTGGTTTGCGCGGCGCAAATGCTACTTTTTCAACGCAAAACAGCATGTTTAGACCGTAAACTATAGTTTGCGGTTGATAAACTCAGTTTATCGCCAATTAACTCAGTTTATCGCCGATAAACTAAGTTTATCACCGATAAATTCAGTTTATCACCGAGAAACCCTAATTTGCATTTGAAAACCCCGTTATCGACCGCTAATGATAAATTTCAAACAACTGAAATTATCATTAGCATCAGCAAACTGATAGCGAGTGATAAACCCAGGTTATCTAACACTAACTACAGTTTACGGTCGATTAACTCAGTATTTGGGTTTTTTTGTGACAGTATGCATATATCTTTGTTTAATTGACAATTGAAAGATTGGTTTTTGAATCATTTGCAACTGTTGAATGATGAACGAGTATTTTCTTCACAATGAATGCTTACTCTAAATTTAAGATGATGAAAAACACTTTGCCTAGTTTGATATTGTGATTTAGCGTAATTTGTATTTGCCCGATACATCCTAACTTTTTAAATAATGCTGTTTGCAGCAAGACATAGTAGCAAGTAAATTAACGAAATAGACCCAGAATGAATTTGTTAATTACCACATTCTAATTATTTTAATACTTTTAAGAGCTTCAAGTAAGTAAAATTATCATTTTTGTATTTTAGTTTTATGATGCAATCCTTTCTGAAGAAAACTACAATGGTACGTTTTTAGCTCACCTTGCCAAAGACAATGTGAGCTTTTGCCATAACTTGGCGTCAGTCGTGCGTAGTTCAACTTTTCAAAAATCTTCTTCTCAAAAACCGCTCAGCCAAATGAAATGAAACTTGATAGGGTTGTTCTGTAGTATGTCCTCTACAAAACACTTGTTCAAAATTTTGATTCGACAAAAAACATGGCCGCCATGACTATATATAGATCATAAGGGTAAATTGCAGTTTTTTGCAAATTACTCAAAATTCTGGCAGGATAAAAGTGATTAAAACATCAAAATCTACCTGCCCTAAAATTTTGAAGAAGATTCGACAATTGTTGTAGGAGTTATTGCTCTTTTTCTTGATTGTTTCAAAACTTTACAAGATATTTGAAAAATTTAAGCTGTATATGGTTAAAAAAACATCATGATCTACCAAAGTTGTAACATAATCAAAGTTGTAGGAACGTTCCTTGAGGAGTTACACCCCTTAGATCGTAAATATTGACCATTTTCACAGCTTTTTGTTCAACTTTTCAATAATCTTCTTCTCTGAAACCGCTTGGCCAAATGTAATGAAACTTGGGAGGGTTGTTCTGGAGTATGTTCTTTACAAAAGTATTGTTCGAAATTTTGATTCAACAAAAACATAGCCGCCATGGCTAAAAATAGAAGATAAGTGTAAATTGTAGTTTTTTTGCAAATTGATCAAAAATGGTAACACATATTAAAATTCTGTATAAGGTAATAGTAATCAGATCAGATCACATTAAGATCTACATGCCATGAACCATTGAAGAAGATCTAACAATTATGGTAGGAGTTATTGCCCTTTTTCCTTTCCAAATTTTGCTCTTTTTTAGATCAATATCTTGAGAACTAAACAAGATATATGAAAAATTTAGTTTGCATATGGTTAAGCACATAAAGATCTAAAATTATGTTGCAAGGCCTTTGTTGATAGGAGTTGTTTCCCTTAGAACGTTAAAATTGATCATTTTACAGAGTAGCAGGCCTTTGTAAAAATATCCAGCTTAATTTTAAGTATCATCAAAAAATAAGGAGAACGATTCAGGCTCCTGGGAGCCTCTAGTTGTATATAACTTTGTGCGCTATAGTAAACATGAACTGCATGCTCACTCTCACAGTTTAGTCTCGTTAAGACTTAAGTTTTCGTAGCTGATTGCTATTCATTTATTTTTGTGTGTTATTATATTGTATGTTTACTCGTGTCGTTCTCGTTCATCTTTTCGACTTTTGAAATCTCCCTTTGTTACTCTTTTCTTCTTATGCTAATATTCATATCCTCTGACATATTCATAACACAATGGACTGGAATAACCTACAACTTAAAACTGCTTTTAAAACAGAAATTACACAAAACATTATTAATTTGAAGGAATTTAATTATTTCTACAAAAAAGTCACAAACTTTCCTGTCACTGTTGATATCAATTGACTATCAGACTAAATACTACACTAGTTTTAATTTGTTCTTTAAAACAGCTGACATGAAGGAAAGAAAAAGACGACTGAGCTACAAAGCTTTTATTGCTGGCCTTACTATCAGCATGAAAAGAGACGAACCGGGGTATAGTTTGCCTTGTCAGATTATCTCCCTTCTTACAGACATAGACAACCTGATCATGCAATGGAGGCGTATGTAATTTTCCAATCTAAGTTTGGGGATTTGTTGAATTACAGTCAATAGTCATTCACATCATTCAACGATGAACAAATTGTCTTTTTGGAAAACAGTCGTACCGTCTATTGAGTAGAAGTCCACCTAAGAATCATGCAAAATAAAAGAAAAGTGATTCATCAATAAAAAGGCTACAGTGGTTAATTTTTGACGAAAGATAATTCAAAGTATATAAAATAAGAAATAAATAAAACCATTTGCTCATAACTGCCTGGTCCTGGGAGAAATCTTGCCAATTTGTTACAATGGTTTCTATTAAAATTATTGAAAATTTTAAGAGTTATCTCCTCTTCTTACACTTTTCCAATGCGCATTCTATATTTTCTCTCTCAGGACCAGTGCTAGTTTGGAAAAGGAGCACAAAAGATCAAAGCAGGGTGCTAGTAGGAGTAAAACATCAAAAATAAATTGGTGTAGGCTTTCAACCCATGAATCGCTCTTTGCATGATTCTTATAAAATAATGGTACTTAATACAAAACAATTAACAAAGTGACAAGAACATGAATAACAGAACCTTAGATTAAAAATACTTCTTTTTTATTGTGGAAATCCTATTTTTCGGTTTTAGTGCTGCTGATGAGGAATGAAATTCCAAATCGGCCTTACAGCTCATAAAATTAATTGCAGTTGCAGTTTACATATTTGTTACGGTCTCATATTTATTTACTCCATATCTTTCTATAAAATATCTGAATAGTGACAAAACAAGTTTTTTGAGAGCAAAGAAAAGTACCAAAGTGACATTCGAATCTCAAAATCTATGAAAAAAAGAAACACCTGCTTAGAAAAACGACACGTAAGACCCCAACACCCCCCCCCCCCCCCCCAAAAAAAAAAAAAAACAAAAAACAAAAAAAAACCCAACAACAACACCTAGACTTCAAGCATCGGAATACCATTAAATAGGTACAATGGAATACTTAGCATTTCATGATCTATAGTATATCCAACTCTGGAAAAGTTGACAGTACAAAAAACTCTAATACAAACAACCATCTTCACTGGTGTGTTATAGTGTTTTCTCCCTTAAACGACTTTTTTCATGTCTCTCTGAGCATCATTTTTATTCAAATAATGCCTTTTTACAGATAGGCATGTTCAAATGGTACACAGAATGATTGGAAACAAAATAGGGACGGGTGGATCGTCCGGGTACTCCTACCTCAATTCTACAGTTATGTAAGTATACATATCTAAAACCTGTGTTGGAGGAATTTTATTCAAAAAGTTTGCAGCTGAACTTGTCTGTAATTGTGAATTTGTTACCGAATGGGGAAAATTGACCTTAACTTAAAGAAATATCATTTTTTTACAATAGAATAAATTGTTATGTTCGATATCATTAAATTTTTTACATAAAAAATGTACCCCCTATATTTGCTTATTTTTTTTCCATCTAATCAAATAAATTGCACATTTCTAGACTTTAGAATTATTTCTGTTATTCTTGATCAAATCTAAAGATGGGTTAATGCCAATTGTATTTAGCCCTTGGTTAATTCTATTTGATAGGTTTAAGATATAAATTTAATACTTTGAAAAATATGTTGATTTTCAGATGGTCCCTAACTTTTGACCAAGTGTATATATCTTTGCTTACCTTTTTGACTTTTTCGGTACAAAGTACTTATCCCCTTAGTTTTTTTATACTTGTTAAAATGTTGCTTTGGAGAGACAATGCATACACAGCATATCCAAATTAATTGTTACATTTACAGCTGCCTTGGTACTTTTTATTTTTAGTTTTGTATAACCTTTAAACTTTGTTCTTTTTATTTTATTTTAAACATATTTATTTTTCTATGCTTGGAAACAAGCTAAGTGATCATGTGATACCCTTTCTAGCTAGCAGATTGCATGTGTGACCTTTGTAACATCTTCGCTAGCCAAGGGTTACGATCCGCTATCTCTAGCGGATCGTAACCCTTGGCTTGCGAAGATGCCTTTGTAATGGCCCCAAATGAGCCTACTCCTATCATTTTTTAAAGCGCATTGCTCTCTCGCACACGGGACAAACCATTTTCGTCCCTTCCGAATGACAAGCATCTTTCCTTGAGACTTAGTTTCGAGGGAGAGTCGAAAAATTGGTTCGAGATATATTCACCCCTGACGAGGACTGAACCACGAACCTCGTTGTAAGTAGCCCGACGCGTTAACGACTTCACCTCCGGCTCTCTATTTCACTTTGTTTTTCCCACTTTGGAAATCTGTCATGAATCTATGCCATGAATTCAGGTCAATGTCATTTTTCTTTTTCAGTGAAGCCTACAGAGTGTTTGTTGATTTCTCCAATCTGTCAACATATCTGATTCCAAGAAAGGAACTTCAACAAGACCAAGAGGATTGAATCTTTCTGTGTATCAAACTCATAAAAAAAACTACTGTTACATTCTTAACTTCTTTTGATTTTGAATTTTATTTGTGAGTTAAAGGTTTTTGTTGATTATATTTCATGGGAGGTATGAATCTATGAACACATGAACAAGCCTAATGCAGGGAATAATGCTTTTATCTATAATTTCATTACTTTATTTCATTTATTTTTATTTGTTTTTATTTGTGACATAAAATATTTTTTGAAAGTGACCTTGTGTGTCCATTATAAATATGTACTCGCAAGATTAATTAGAATCTTTCAGAATTTTTTAATGGACAACTACAAAATAAGAATATCATTGTTACAACAATTGTCTTGTATATGAAAATGTCATGGGGCATTTTGGAACCAAGGACGATTCCGAATCGTATCTGAATCTGATTCCGAATCGTCCTATGTCAAGTGGTTTGCAAATAATTGGGTGGCTCCCGCAGGGTTAAAAACGACCTGCGACCTGAGGGCTTTTTAAGGACGACTTCCGACCTACACTTCATAAAATCGACCTATGCCAAAAAACGACCTGCGACCTCCGCCAAAATATGCCTTTTAAAAGCGACCTTGCGACCTGAGGGGGGTACCCTGCGGGAGCCTCAATTGTGATTATAAAATCGGTACGGTCTTGTCGTCTCATTGGTGTCCATGATTTCCAACGAAAATGAACCTGATAGCGCTAAATCAAATTTATTAAAGGCATATTGTCTACCAAAATCACATTTTCCGTCCCATTTTTTGAATGTCATTTGGACCATAATTTTAGAAAAGAAAGCTTTGAATATCAATTTGTTATCAAATTTGCCTTAAATTGGGTTTATTTCGCTCAAAAGCATTCGACCATGTTGATTGATTTTAGTTATGTTCGTGACAACAGATATATTTTAGTGTATTTAATACAGCCATCGATCGGGATCTCGGATGTTTTGATCCTGAAAACGTTAATATGGTGACAAATTTAATAAATTCAATGTGAACCATCTAAATCATCTCCATTTATTATATACGAACCATTATTGTCATTTTCTTTGTTAGGCGACTTAGGCGTTTTCGTTGCCTTGAATATTTCTACACCGGATAAAACCTCGAGATAAAGTGTACTGGCTGAAATTTTGAACAAGCAAAGTTTATAAGGGAGCAACCATGTGATTTTTATGGGGCGGCTATGGATATTTTCTTCGTCCTGCCTTTTTCATGTTTTTATTTTCGGAAAAAGTCGAGCCTGATTTTTTTTGTGCGCTTTTTCATGTTTTTGGCCTACAGAATGAAAACTATTGCACAAAGAGATTAGCTGTTGCTTGCTTAAATGTTCAGCTCATTTAGCTCTACAAAATTCTCCATAGGGTCGAAGTTGTCAAATGACCCCTTATAGGGGTTACGGCCTTTGAAAATAGCGATTTTTCATGTTTTTGGCCTACAGAATGAAACTATTGCAGATAGAGATTAGCTGTTGCTTGCTTAAATGTTCAGCTCATTTAGCTCTACAAAATTCTCCATAGGGTCGAAGCTGTCAGATGACCCATTATAGGGGTTATGGCCCCTGAAAAAAGCGATTTTTCATGTTTTTGGCCTACAGAATGAAAACTATTGCAGATAGATATTAGCTGTTGCTTGCTTAAATGTTCAGCTCATTTAGCTCTACAAAAGTCTCCATAGGGTCGAAGTTGTCAGATGACTCCTTATAGGGGTTATGGCCCCTTATAGGTGAAAAATTGTGTTTTTGGCCTACAGAATGAAAACTATTGCAGGTAGAGAAAAGCTGTTGCTTGCTTAAATGTTCAGCTCATTTAGCTCTACAAAAGTATAGGGTCAACATCAAGACCAGGTGAGCGATTCAGGCTCCTGGGAGCCTCTTGTTTTGTACTCCAAGCACTGTCCTGCCTTTTTTTCCTGGACTTCTCCATCCTGCCTTTTTATTTCAAATTACGCCATAGCCCCTCATTAAAAATCAAATGGTCGCTCCCTAAACAAAACTAAAAACGATGCGCTTGCTTAAGGCGGGATTAAGCTCATGAAAATGAACTTTTGTAAAGCTTTACAAATATTAGTTATTGACTTTTGTTTTTCGGTTTTTGGATTAATATGGTATCATATCCGTATTTTTGTGTGTTCATATGTTTTGGAATTAGACATAACAAGTTGTCTGTACGCCTTTTTTGTTAGTAAAAAAAGGTTGTTTTCGTAGACAATATCCCTTTAAAAGGAGGTGCACACATTGAATTTGTCACAAATGCTCTTGAAAAAAAAAATCGTCGAAAATCTTTGAGTGACTTTAAAGGAATTGTGAGAAAGGCGATTGTGAGCCGCATGTAACAAATGCGCAAACGGAGGAACACCACTTTAAATATATATGCCTTACTTTTCAAGCAAGGGGAGATAATGATGATTAGATTAAATATTTTTATTAAATACATGCTACTTATATATAAAACAAAACTAGTACTAACACAATAGAATTGTACTGTATCTTTGTCGGTATTAAATGTAAACACACTATACTAGACGTTTATATGTTTCTACTAACATAAGGAGCATCCATTTGATTTTTATGGGGGGCTATGGATATTTTCTTCGTCCTGCCTTTTTATTTTTGGAAAAAGTTGAGCCTGGATTTTTTTATTGAGCGCTTGTGCGTGCAATTTTTTTTAAAGCAACTATAAATTTTTTAGCCAAAAATACCATGCTGCCTTTTTTTTACTCAAAGGACTGTCCTGCCTTTTTATTTCTGGATTTTTGCCATCCTGCCTTTTTATTTCAAAATTCACCATAGCCCCCCCATAAAAATCAAATGGTCGCTCTCTAATCAAAAATGGTATATGAGGATACCAATTGAAGATCACACTTATCATTCTTTTTCCCTATACATCTTCAAGTCATTCGATGATAGTTTGTTAACGATTGGTATATCTTTCGAGCTCTTAGGGATTCGATATTCCTGACTTTCAGTATCATAAAGACTAATACGTACTCTTGTAAGACAACAAAGGTAAATCTGTGCGATTATATTCCATTACGACTCCCACATCATGTGAGCATGGGCCATCAATTTTATACTTTTTGATAAGGCCATCATCAAAATTTTTCTTTTTTCGTTTGATTGGCTTTGAACTTGTTCTTGAAATGAATTCTTTGTCCAGTACAACATTGTGACAATCTAATTTTCTTAAATCAGATCCTTCACATACCATTTCTTTACACTTTCTACAATGAACTTCAAAGTTTTCTTGTATTTTATTTGTCTCATTACATTTTTCGAATATTTGCAATCTTTCTTTCTCCATGGTATTGAGTTGAAGGTCGTCTAACTCTTTCTTTACTTTCGTTTTGTTCTCTTTAACTGCACTTAAAATATGCCTGACTGCTAAATCCATTAGCTCTTGTCTTTCAACGTTTAAAGTTTCATTTCGTATTTGTTTTCCACTGCCAAGTATAAACTGTTTCCCATCTTTGGTTCGAATTCTTCCTGGAAGCATAGAATAAAATGAAACAAGGATGGGTTTTTATATTATTTTCAAGAAGAAGTGTGGACTCTAATGCATATTGCCTAGCAAGCCGCTATGGACACAAAAAGCAAAGGTCTGCTTTAGTAACATAAAAAAAGACTTTATTATTTCTAGGTCCTGCTAAGGTTTATTGTTGAATTCTTTATGTAGCCTTTGCTGTACACATACTATAAAATAGATCTAAAATTAAGCTATTTTAAGATAAACATGTTGATGAATCTAAGTCATGTAAGTGTTTATCCTAAACATTATTTGTTTTTAGATCCAGTATAAGCATTGTACATGTAGGTTTATTATCTCCTATTTAGTTTAAAATAACTGCATCAAAGTTTGGTTATGTTAGTGGAGGAATTGGAAACTATTGCAGATAGAGAAAAGCTGTTGCTTGCTTAAACCTTCAGCTCATCGAGCTCTACAAAAGTCTCCATTGGATCGAAGATGTCACAGTCTGTTGTTTATATTATACTTATAAATCAGCATAATGTTAAAGTTAAAAAGGTTTCAATCTTCAAATTATTCTGAGAAAAAAAGCTACCAACGGGATTCTGGGAATACCGAAGACGAAAATCAAACATATATTTTTTGCCTAGAAATTTTTACAATTTTCGTTTTATAATATTATTATTTCCAACATTTAGTTGCGTTCCAAGCAGGCGAAGATGTGAAAAAAAATCGTACATTGATATCTTGACATTTTTTAGAGTGACCAAAAAGGAAACTGGACTCATCCTTTTTGTATTTTTAGTCTTGGGCCAATGCAAGACGGCGAGCAGCGACTTATGGTCATGCTGAAAACTGCTGGCTGTTTTCCATTGTGATTTTTTAAATTCCCGTTTCTTTATGTTGGTTGTGTCGCTTATTTCATATCTATTTATCCTCTACTTTAATGGTTATCATTTTTCAGATCAGCCTATGATTTTGAAGTATATAGTATTATATGAAATAACTTTAAACCCAATGTAGATCTCTTTATGAAAATTTGTAATGTACATGTATGCCTTTAAAATTTTTACGTCTAATACTAATAGCAATCATCTTTTATACTATAACTCAAACAGGGCCAGATCCAGAAATTTTTGAAAGGGGTTGGTCCACATAAAGTCCGCTGTGGACGAAGGACGATGGGGTGACTACCAGGCTTGTGATTACCCTCGGGGACCTCTGGTCCACCAGCAGCGGTTATCGCCCAGTGGTTTCAAAATTACAAATACCAAAACGCGGGTATAAACGGTTAATTTGGATATGCTATATATCGACATTTCAAGGAGTAACCTCTCATCAGTAGCATTTAAACCAAAACATTGGAAGATCAAATTCCAAAACAGTTGAAAACGAAAAGTACTCAAAACCAAAACGTCCGAACAAGGAAGCCAAATCCAGCACCGAGGATATCGACCATGTGCATTACAAGGAAAGAAACCTGGTGTTTTCATCAATTTTGAATTTAACAATCGAAAATTTCAGCGACAATATATTAGAAATTTTATGGTAATTCGTGTCAGACAAGTCTGACTACCAGGCTTGTGATTACCCTCGGGGACCTCTGGTCCACCAGCAGCGGTTATCGCCCAGTGGTTTCAAAATTACAAATACCAAAACGCGGGTATAAACGGTTAATTTGGATATGCTATATATCGACATTTCAAGGAGTAACCTCTCATCAGTAGCATTTAAACCAAAACATTGGAAGATCAAATTCCAAAACAGTTGAAAACGAAAAGTACTCAAAACCAAAACGTCCGAACAAGGAAGCCAAATCCAGCACCGAGGATATCGACCATGTGCATTACAAGGAAAGAAACCTGGTGTTTTCATCAATTTTGAATTTAACAATCGAAAATTTCAGCGACAATATATTAGAAATTTTATGGTAATTCGTGTCAGACAAGTCTGACTACCAGGCTTGTGATTACCCTCGGGGACCTCTGGTCCACCAGCAGCGGTTATCGCCCAGTGGTTTCAAAATTACAAATACCAAAACGCGGGTATAAACGGTTAATTTGGATATGCTATATATCGACATTTCAAGGAGTAACCTCTCATCAGTAGCATTTAAACCAAAACATTGGAAGATCAAATTCCAAAACAGTTGAAAACGAAAAGTACTCAAAACCAAAACGTCCGAACAAGGAAGCCAAATCCAGCACCGAGGATATCGACCATGTGCATTACAAGGAAAGAAACCTGGTGTTTTCATCAATTTTGAATTTAACAATCGAAAATTTCAGCGACAATATATTAGAAATTTTATGGTAATTCGTGTCAGACAAGTCTGACTACCAGGCTTGTGATTACCCTCGGGGACCTCTGGTCCACCAGCAGCGGTTATCGCCCAGTGGTTTCAAAATTACAAATACCAAAACGCGGGTATAAACGGTTAATTTGGATATGCTATATATCGACATTTCAAGGAGTAACCTCTCATCAGTAGCATTTAAACCAAAACATTGGAAGATCAAATTCCAAAACAGTTGAAAACGAAAAGTACTCAAAACCAAAACGTCCGAACAAGGAAGCCAAATCCAGCACCGAGGATATCGACCATGTGCATTACAAGGAAAGAAACCTGGTGTTTTCATCAATTTTGAATTTAACAATCGAAAATTTCAGCGACAATATATTAGAAATTTTATGGTAATTCGTGTCAGACAAGTCTGACTACCAGGCTTGTGATTACCCTCGGGGACCTCTGGTCCACCAGCAGCGGTTATCGCCCAGTGGTTTCAAAATTACAAATACCAAAACGCGGGTATAAACGGTTAATTTGGATATGCTATATATCGACATTTCAAGGAGTAACCTCTCATCAGTAGCATTTAAACCAAAACATTGGAAGATCAAATTCCAAAACAGTTGAAAACGAAAAGTACTCAAAACCAAAACGTCCGAACAAGGAAGCCAAATCCAGCACCGAGGATATCGACCATGTGCATTACAAGGAAAGAAACCTGGTGTTTTCATCAATTTTGAATTTAACAATCGAAAATTTCAGCGACAATATATTAGAAATTTTATGGTAATTCGTGTCAGACAAGTCTGACTACCAGGCTTGTGATTACCCTCGGGGACCTCTGGTCCACCAGCAGCGGTTATCGCCCAGTGGTTTCAAAATTACAAATACCAAAACGCGGGTATAAACGGTTAATTTGGATATGCTATATATCGACATTTCAAGGAGTAACCTCTCATCAGTAGCATTTAAACCAAAACATTGGAAGATCAAATTCCAAAACAGTTGAAAACGAAAAGTACTCAAAACCAAAACGTCCGAACAAGGAAGCCAAATCCAGCACCGAGGATATCGACCATGTGCATTACAAGGAAAGAAACCTGGTGTTTTCATCAATTTTGAATTTAACAATCGAAAATTTCAGCGACAATATATTAGAAATTTTATGGTAATTCGTGTCAGACAAGTCTGACTACCAGGCTTGTGATTACCCTCGGGGACCTCTGGTCCACCAGCAGCGGTTATCGCCCAGTGGTTTCAAAATTACAAATACCAAAACGCGGGTATAAACGGTTAATTTGGATATGCTATATATCGACATTTCAAGGAGTAACCTCTCATCAGTAGCATTTAAACCAAAACATTGGAAGATCAAATTCCAAAACAGTTGAAAACGAAAAGTACTCAAAACCAAAACGTCCGAACAAGGAAGCCAAATCCAGCACCGAGGATATCGACCATGTGCATTACAAGGAAAGAAACCTGGTGTTTTCATCAATTTTGAATTTAACAATCGAAAATTTCAGCGACAATATATTAGAAATTTTATGGTAATTCGTGTCAGACAAGTCTGACTACCAGGCTTGTGATTACCCTCGGGGACCTCTGGTCCACCAGCAGCGGTTATCGCCCAGTGGTTTCAAAATTACAAATACCAAAACGCGGGTATAAACGGTTAATTTGGATATGCTATATATCGACATTTCAAGGAGTAACCTCTCATCAGTAGCATTTAAACCAAAACAGCATGTCAGTTTGTTTAAATCTCACATCGGGTCTTTTTTCCTACGAAGCGAAACAAAAGATCACCACGGACGGAAGTAGCCAAAGATTTTCAAGGGAACAATATTCCGCAAAATAAAAGGACTTCCGAGTGATACTACAGTAAGGTAAAATCTGGGCGAGTTCGAATAAAATCATTTGGGGGAAAATGTGGTCTCAACTTCATTTGAAATATTTTTAATGACGAGATGGTAGTATAATAAAAACATACCTACAAACTAGGACCCGATGTGTGTTCCATAAATTTTCAAAAAGACGTTCAAGGATAAAAAATACGTGGTTATTTCATATTTAATGATAAAATTTGAAAAAGTAAAAGAATATTGTCTCCCTTTGAAATTTTAAACTACTTCCGTCCGTGGTGGTTTGTTTGGCTCGCTTCAGGGGAAAAAAGATTAGATTCAAAGTCATTGCGAATTGTTTCACGATAATGGTGTTCCCAATTGTGAGATTAAACTGAAAGGATTTAGAGAATCACCAATGTTTCATGTAAAACATTTATTTCTATGAGAAAATATGGGGGTTTTCCGCGAGTAAATTTTGTTCTATTTTTAGAGCTGTCAAACATTCTCGCCTTGTGGAAATAGTATAGAGACGAGATGAAAAATTTTATATACACGTTATTTATAATAAAATGAAATTCTGGATCCAAACGCCTGTGATGCTGACAATAATGGGCTAACATAAATGCAGATGCACATAAATTATTTTTCTTTTTGTTGGTCACCAAGTAGTGTTTCCGTCCATTTCCATATTTCAAGTGGTCTTCAACATTCATTGTTCCTTTGTTTACCACAACACCTCCTGATATATTTCTCCTTAATGTCTATCGCTCCTATATAAACCATATTGTGCAACTAACTGACTCACTAAAACGTCATAATGTACTCACTGTTTGCTCATTTACCCGTACCCGTACTGTTTTTTTATTTTTTTATTTTGCCTATCAAAAATGAAAGGGTGATAAATTTACGTTTATTTTCGTGCAACGTTTTCGACGGTCTATTTTTGGATGCTTTCGTGATTTTGATTTCTCATGTTTTCGTTATAGACATAGATGTACGTGTTCTGTTTTGTCTGAATTTTGCTCCGTGTTTCGTGTTGGGAAACATATTTCTAGTGTCCCCTTTGTCACTCTCATTAAACATATAAAAAGAGGAGGAGGTAAACACCAACTAACTCAGTCATTAACTAAAACATTATTAAACCACTGTTTTGCTCATTTACCCGAACTGGTACTGTTTTTTATTTTTTATTTTCATTTTGCCTAACATGAAAATAAACCATAAAAAGTGAATTAAAATACCCTACCCCCAATCCCCAATATATTCTCATTATCATTTCAATTCAAGTCATGTCCATTTTATCATCTCCTTAATGTTCATTAATGTAACCCCTTCAATTTGGCTACGTGTAGCATTCTTGTTGTATTTAGAGCCTGTATCTTTACCAAAGTTTTTTAGTGTAGTTTTAGGTGAACTGGTTGTCAGTTGCAATCTACAAATTAGCACCAGTCCGACGGGTTTTGGCCTGTTAAAATCGTTTCGGTCCTGTGAATTTTGGCAAATTTTGTAACAAAATAATGGATTCGGTCATGTAATCTTTAAATTCCCAAAACGCTATTTCTTTGACTGCAGTTGGACATTTTGCTAACTTCTTTTCATTAATTATTATTTTTATCTATCTACCTGAAGGGTGCAGCTGCTTAAAATATGTACAATATAACACATACCATATACCTGTATCGATATTAAGTTCAGGTTACTTTTAGTGATCATCAGATAGGGACGGTTTTAAAAATATTGGGATAGAATTCGGACCTGATTTTTTTAAATCCCAAACGCTATTTCTTGGACTCACGCCAGACAGTCGGTTAATCGAGGAAAAAGTCTGTTGATTTACCTGTATATGCAGTTAAATGGGAAATGAGTCTGTTGATGGAGTCGGTAATAGGTCTGTTGAGAGTAAAATTTAAATTTAAATCACAAATTCTCTGGAAAACGTCTATTTTTTACATGAAATAAGTATCCAATCAAAAAACAAAAAGTGTAGGACAAAATGATATTCATTTCAGCATAATTTCCAATTATTCCATAGACAGAAAGCTATCACAGTTTGTAACAAAACGAATAGGCGCAGAGACAGTAGCAGCAGTATTAAGGACTAAAAAAACATGTTTTCACCAAAAATCGATTAGTCTCTTAGAAAAAAATCACAGATTTGGTACCAAAATGTGTGGTTAGTTATTAGCTAAATTATTGGTTCTTAAAATTTTAACATATAAATAATTTGGATATGGTTAATCGTCCTTTTATTAAAAATTTGACGGTTAAAGTATGTTGATGAGTTGGTTAATGTCTTTTTTGTCAGTTGATGCGTCAATTAACCAGTATAAAACGGTAATATAATAGTATACTGAGCGTTAAGAAGGTGATGAAATGATGATTACGTCTGATGTCTTTATAAGGCAAAGAAGTCAAATCATATTTTCAATTGGGCGTTAAAAAGGAAGAAATGAGTAGAATCATCTGAAAATGACAGGAAAGTCTGCGATTTGTTTCATTCTCGATTTCACCTTGTGTCCGTATGTCAGTCCGTCACAAAGTTTATGGAAGCAACTGATCTGTAACTTTTGAGCATAATTTTGAAATAGTTTGTGAATAGTACATGTATACATGTATCCTGTTGACGTGCAAAAATGATTTTTTATCCCGTTTTGTGGAGGTAATTTGTACTGAGCAACTTGCTAACGAAACATCTAATCATCATGTCTTTGTCATATTGTTGTTGTATCTTCTTTGAAACTGTCCACCATTTTGGTAGTTAAGGGGAATGTACCTTTTAAATAGTGATATTTTGCCAATGAATCCGCTATTATTTTAATATTTTTAAAGATTGGTCATAACGAGCCAATTTACAACATTTTACCTATCTTGCTTTTCCACTGGTTTTTACTCTTAAATAAAGTGTAATGCTAACCTATTAATAAATCAGAAAAAAAAAATTCCTGCAAAATTTATAACTCCTATTATCTTTAAAACGATTTGGGGACGCTAAATTTTTTGTTTCGCCTGCGACTTTAGTCGCTAAAGGCAAGACAACTTCTTTCTGTCGTCGGCGGCGGTGTAAATTTATTGTAAGGCTTTTGCGGAAAATTAATTACTAGACAAGTATTATAGCTTGGTATCTGATATTTGGTAAAGTATACAGACAGTTGGGGTTATGGTCTACGCAACTAACTCCATGCCGTTTGCCATTTTCATGGTTCAACGACTCTGTCAACTTCGAGGTTTTTCGGGCCAAAATACCTCTTTGCCAGGCTTTTAAGAAACTAAATTAAGTGAAAATTATAGTAGCTAGGCATTTAATATTTATAGACAGTTAGGGATGTTGTCTACGCAACTAATTCCATTTAAAACTTACCCCATTTTCGTAGTACAGCGGATCTGCAGACTTTTTGGAACCATAAAACTCTTTGTAAGACGTTCGGAAAATGTATCAAGTGAGAAGTTTAATAGCTATGCATCTGCAATCTGCTACATTGACACTCCCGGGTTAGGTGTATGCAACTGAAACCGTGTCTTATGTTTCCTGGTTGCGCAAATCAAGATAACTCTTAGATAATTTATGGGACAAAAAATGATTGAAAATGAAATAAGTGAAAAACATTTAGGTATATGTTATCTGTATTCAGATACTTGGGGTTATGGTGTACGCAACTGACACCATGTCATGTGACCATGACAATGACCATACGACTCTGACACCATGTCAAATGACCACTACACCATTGCCAGTTGATGTTTGTGTGTTTCTTGTTTGTTCGTGCGTGTTTTGTTTTGTGTTGATCGGTTTTGTATTCGCTCTTTGGACGTTTGGCTTCAGAATGCGCCATTGGTGCCTCTTTGCTTTTTAATATATAATATAATAGCTTGTTATCCAATATTTGGAGGTAGACCATTTTAGTCTACACAACTACAACCATGTAATGTGACTTCGACCCCATTTTCATAATTGAATGTCTTTGGTGAAATTGTGTCATTTTCCCATAGCTCCTTTATAGCTCTAGTGTATGTAAAACAACCATCATTAAGAGTAAGTTGTTCATCCCCGTTGCAAAGTACAAGTCTCAATGCTAGTTACAATTCAGCGTGTAAAATCCAGTATAAGAGTACGAAATGACCCTATG
>CAXARO010000758.1:0-50673 GCA_963971305.1 Arcuatula senhousia
TTAGCAGAATAAATGATGAGGGATAATTTTCCGAAATGGCCATACAGCTCATAAAAATTAATTGCAGTTAACATATGTGTTGTGGTCTCATGTTCATTTACTCCATATACTTTCTTAAACTATTATAGGGGTAATGGCAATTTCATGAATTAACATAACATTTGGAATAAGTGTACGCGACACAACCTACAATATAAACGTAAATTTAAAAATCCACAATGGAAAACAGCCGGAAGCCTTCAATGTGACCAGCGGTCGCTGTTCGCTGTTTTTCAATTGGTCCTGGATTGAAAATAAACTACATATGATTCAAGTCCAATCCTAAAGTGTAAAAAGAGACCCTTCTTCTTGACAAAAAACAATTAACATTCGACTAAATAAAAACATATGCTTAGGACAAGCACATTAAAAATGTAGCGGGGTTAACCTAGTTTTTTGGTGCCAATTTTCCCCCTATTGATAATCAATAACAAAGCACAAACTAACACACAGTAAAAATCAAATCGATAGAAGTTCAATTCAACAAGAGAGTACCTGAGACAAAAGGACAACAAGTAATTAACAGGGCGTAGAGATACTCTCAGAACACTCGGAGTTACTCACAGCTAGCTAAGAAGCATCTATCGACTGATGTAAAAAAAAAAGATTTTAATCCGACACAACACGTCAAACAATTAATGATTTGGTGATGCACTATCACACACAAAACTGACACACTTGACCACTGTAATGCTCAAAAATGACATAATTACATTTGTATAACAAAAGTATAAAAAGGCAATTAACATTTTAAAGTAAGTATCAATGCAAATTATTAATATTTTTGCCAAAGAAGACTGAATTCAAAGATTTTACTTACCTTTATTCAATAAAGTTTTAAGCCAATTTGTCATTCCCAAAGGATTGTTCTGAATTGATTTACTTTATAAATAACATTACCGTAGAAATCAGTTTGGAATATTCCCTTCCAAAGTCAAAATTCGACGTGTACAGTTAAATTTTTCAAAAAGGTATAGATATTTATGATAAAACTTAGTAAACGACTTCACTAATTTGCGGTATCGATATCTTTGTTTTAGTAATTTTTTTTAATACACCGGTTTTTATCATTAAGACGCACTCCTGCAGATCCAAGGATATCTTACCAACCAAATATTTACTCTTTTAAGACGGAGCAAGTGGTACATCTCCCTATAGAAAAAGAAAATTAACAATAGGAAATAAAAAGGCATCCCGTTTATCATATATATTAGAGTAGTATACTGGGTCACTCTAGACCACTTTGACCCCGATGACCCCGAGTTCATTCCCATAGGCTCCATGTTAAATCGTTGCTATTTTTGGTACTGAAATACCCACCCAAGATCTCTAGCAGTAAAGTCGTGTGCAGTCATGCGGAACGGCGACTCGTCCCTTTCTTTCGCCCCATTTTAGTTCGTCACCAGTTTCTATTATGTATTATCATCTCTTATCTTTAACGTACCCTAGCCCTAACCCTAATCCTGACCCTAGCCCTAAACCTAATCCTAATCCTAACCCTAATCCTAACCATTTATTTTGTTAGTGTCGTCCTGTCATTTCTATGTGTTATATAGTTTTACTCCCTCTCCCCCTCCTCCTCCTCCTCCTCCTCCTCCTCCTCCTCCTCCTCCTCTTTCCATCATTTCTCTCCTCCTTCTCATTTTCCCTCATTTTCCTCCTCATTGTCCCTCATTTTCTCTTGTATTTTTCGTCTTTTGAGCTTGTTTTGTTCATGTATGGCTCAACTCTAGTTGGTTCTTTCGTTTTTTTTTGTTTGGTTCGCCCATTGGACTCTTTTTTATGTCTTTGTTATTGTATTGATTGCTTTTATTTTCTTAAGTTTTCAATAAAAACTCAAAATCAGGTACAACTTTTATTAACATTCTATAGTACAAGTTTTATTTACATTCCATCTTTCAATTTCAATATCCATAGGGTCTAGTGGTTAAATCGTTCATGATCACTCTTTTATCAAACACAATTTTATAGTCCTTTTCCTGTGTGACGGTTAACAGTTTCTGGTGGCTTCTTTGGATCTTATAATCATCTCTCACTGTCCTGATATCGTTTCTGTTAACCGTGACCATCTCCTTGATGGTGTCAAAGTTGATGTCTAAAGCGTTCTTGAAGTTGAGTGTTATTCCACGAACTTTGCACATAGTTCTATTTCCTCCTTTCTCGGGAATGGCTAGTTTGTATGCATAGTTCTTTGGTTCTCCCGTGACAAACTCCGTAATAGTATTTCCGGGTACTTCATCTGTTAAATCCCCTAAGTAGTCTCCCAGCTTAGGCCTCCATTCTCCTGGTTTCGATGTAAATACGATGGAGTCTGTGTCACAGTAGAGTGCTCTTGGTCCCAAATTCTCCAGATAAGAATACAGTTTGAGTCTGGCCTGGGCGGTAGTATAGGCTGCTATGACGACATTCGTTTTCTTTGAGGTTTCGATGAATTCTTCTTTATATTTCCATCGTAATTCCACCATTTCATCGTTAACAAACTGGATCCCGGTGACTTCAATTTTATCGCTGGTTAACATGTCGAAGTATTTCTTTTCTTCTGTAATGTAGGTGGTCTGTTGCATGTTGTTTCTTTGTCCAAACTTGCCCCAAAAGCTGTTCAACATCAGTTTGGCTAAAGATTTGATGCCGGGGTTCTTTTCTATTTTGTTATAGTCTAACTGTATCCCTTCATTTTCCTCGTAGTCCTTGATGTATTGCTGTTTATCCTCCTCAGATTGGCACCACTCTGGCCATCCACTAGCTTCTTGTTTCATTTTTAAGAATGTATTGATGTAGTCAGTGAAGAGTCCTCCAGACTTCCTTCCGGGGTCGTACTGTTCTACCTCTTCGAAATGCCATACTTCGTAGATGTTTAAGATGGAATATCCCTTTTCCAAGGCTTTCTTCAGTTCATCTGTTACCCAAGTTCCCGTTATAGCTCTATCTTTTTCAGTATGGTTACAAGCCTCCTGCTGGTAGGTTTCCGTACAGGTACGACAGAGTGGGAACATCAGTTTGCTGTTGATCTTGCTAGGTAAAACAGGAATGTATAGGTTTCTGGGTGGTAGTACATGTACTTTACATTTCACCAATCCTTCGTACTCGTGGATGTCACCAAAGTTTTCCGTAATGATGATGGGATGTCCTTTGGGTACTTTTCCGGTCTTGTTTACAAATGGATAGAGTGATATCACGTCATAGTAGTTGATACTGTTTTCTTCCGCCTCTTTGTATAGAGTGAGGGCCTCTGTTCGTCCACCATAAAACGCTTCTCGTGGTTCTAAGGCAGGGATCATCTCTAAGGAGTTGACAAAGTCGCAAAATGTCGTATCATTTTTCAGCTCTCTCTCAAAGTCACATTCCCATTTCTCTATATAGTCATATCCCTCTTGCTGCAGATAAGTCTTCTTCTCTAAGGTCCGTTGATGTAGATCGTACATGGACATGTTATTGACGGTATTGGTGGTCTCTCTTGGGTAACATCTGGGACACCCGTGCCAGTAACAGCCGTGAAATTCATACACGGTTCCATCATGGTATCCATCTACCCTGTAGGGACCAATCTGTTTCTCTCCTTCGTTCTTGGCGTGTTGGATCTGTATGTCTTTTATTGCGGATACGTATTTTAACCATTTCATGGCTTTAATAGAGTGCTTGTGTTCTGGTCGATAGCCTTGCGCCGGGATGAGGCCAATAGTATTCCACCGTAGAAACTTGGATAGAAAGACCAGGTTGCAGGCAGAGGCTATGGTGATACTGTTTTGGAAGGGGTCGATTGGAGTACCCTCTAAAGTGTCCATGAACAGTTGTCTAAAGGTTAAACAGGTTTTTCTCAGTATGTCTACGTCAGTGATGCAGTACTTCTTTTGGACGTCAAAAGGCTCGTTTCTGTGGTCTTCGTACCATTTCATGAATGTTATTCGGTCTTCCGCCTTCATTCCATCGGGGTTGTAGTAACGAATCTCTGGAAGAGTTTCTAATCGGGTGTTCTGGTTTTCCTTTCTATTAAAAAGGTGTGGGAAGTATCCTTTGTGGAGTTCGTCGAATCCAAACATTTTCGGGAGTTTGGCTAAGGCCGTTGGGAGGAAGTTGAGAGAATCTATCATCCGTATGCTGCAGTTTGGAATCGTTACAGACATGTTCTTGGCGCCGTTGGGGATTATCTTGGGTTGAATTCCATGATGAAACAGGTATTGTAGAACGGGGATAGAGTCGTATCCTTTAAAGTTGTGGCAAATAACGATGGAGTTGTTGTTGTTTCCGGAAAATAACCAGTTGCCAAAGTCGTTGATGGCGTTGTGTCCCCTAAAAATGAGTTGATTCTGTCCACAGATCTCGCAGGTACTCTCTTCAGTTACTTCCTCCTCCAGGCATACGGTGCACACCTTATGGACCACGCATAAATTAGGTCGGTGTTCCATGGCTCCGCAGGTACTGGCTTTGCAATGTAAACAAGTTCCATTAGAATCCGGTTGGTATCCCGTATCGCACTCTACGAGGACGTCTTGTGTGCATTCAAAATCAAAGAAGATGTAAGTTTGCTCTTCGGGAGGTTTTTTGATTACTATAGGCATCATGTAACACTGGTGGCTTGGATCGCAGTACTGTTTACAGGATGGACAATACATCTCACCACACTCATGGTCTGTTTCCCTTTTCTCCATGTTGACAGCGTGGCCACAGTCTTTACACTTGTAGTACCATTTACATGTTGAGTTGCCCTTTTTTGTTTGCTCCAAATGAAGTTGGAAACACTCTTTTCCCTTAAAGTTTCTATCACATAGGCTACAGTTGATCCAATTGTCTTCACAGGGTTCGTGTATCTTCTTACAAAGGATGCATGGGTTGTTGCATGCATGTGTTTCCTTTGTATTATATCCCTTTTTACACTTG
Organism: Arcuatula senhousia; assembly: GCA_963971305.1. Lineage (NCBI taxonomy): Eukaryota > Metazoa > Mollusca > Bivalvia > Mytilida > Mytilidae > Arcuatula > Arcuatula senhousia. The sequence continues at coordinate 4,915 of CAXARO010000758.1, forward strand.
TTGCAGTAATAGACCCTGGTCAAGAATCCTGTTATAGTGGTGATGACATCGTAATGGTCTTCGTGGTGGTAAAGGTAAATTTTCTTATCAGTTTCCGGACCTTCGTAGATGATTCCTTTGAAAAAGTCTTTGGAGAAAACGGTGATTTGGTATTCCGGCAGTACAGCTTGGAATTGTTTCAGTTCCTCGATGCCGCAGGGTCCATTTGGTACATTGGCTTTCTCGTGGAGTTGAAGGGCCAAGTCTTCCTGTATGCGTCTTCCTTGACGAATGGAATTCCATTGAAAATGGTTATCTATCCTTGCTTTCGCAGTAACAATGGCTCTAGCGCAGCATAATTCGTCTCGGTTTCGGATCTTGACGAAACTTTGTTTGTCTTTAAGCATTCTGTCGAGATCAACGAAGTTGCATCTTTTGCGCCCTGATCCTTCGGGAATAGATACGTGAAGGATATCTAATTCCAGGCTTCCGTCCAATACAAACTCTTCATGAGATTGTAATACTCTTTCTAATTCCTTTAATAGTATTTCCGTAGTCAAGTCCTTGAGTTGTAATACTGGAAGGGCAATCGGGAAGTCAAGGGAGTTGGTTTCAATTGTTAGTTTAACAAGGTCGTGTTCTTTCATCTCTTCTCCAATGGTTTGCAGGATGGAGTCGAATAACCGATGTAGTGTTCTTGTGATGGAAGGCAGGTCCGTGACTTCAAATTCTTTAAAAGTGATGGTATAATGATTTCTCGAAGTTCCAAACTTGAGTATTCTTTTCTTCTCCTGCCGTTTGATGGTGTAATAGGATTTCGGATCATCCATGTGGAACGGTTGCCCTGCTCCTCTTTGTCCATGTCTTTGCTGATGTAACTCTAAATGGCGTTGGGTGGCAAAGGCCTGGTTGCATTGGGTACATTCGAAACCCATTTGGTGGCGGGTCATTTGAGCTTGTAGATTCTCCCGCCTTGTAAAAGTCTTGGTGCATCTAGTACACGAATAAATCTCTCGGTGGTTGGTCCATCGTCTATGACGATGTAGCTGACTCATCTTCTCAAAATTGGCTTCACATTGGTTGCAGGTAAATTGCTTAGCCATCTGAAATAAAAATAACACAGGTAAGTACAAAGTTGTCTATTGTTTCCTCTTTTTTTTAATTGTATACGTTTAATATTATATGTCGTCTATTGATTCCTTCTCTTTTACTTGTATGCCTTTCAAATTATATATTGTCTATTGTTTCCTCCTCTTTTAGTAGTATGCCTTTCAAAGTTAAGTTGGATATGTACGAGTCCTACCTTTTCTCTCGTCGTTAAAACACGTCTGAACTCTTTGGTGTCTAATCGTAAAATGATTTCATTTCAAATGGTTTACCTGTATAATGGATTGTACCACGTGATCATGTCACGTGACTTCTAACCCTAACTCTCCCCTTTTTTTCCTTTCACTCACCTATTTCACTTAAGGATTGGTCATTTTGTGGTCAAGCCCCTAATGACCACTCCTTAAATTAGGTCTAATATAGAGTTGTTGTATATCGTTAGATAACCTAAGAAGTCTAGACGCAGATTCTGGGGTTTTTAGGATGGTATTGGTCAGTGGTCAGTCAGGACTTGACCACAAAGTGACCAATTCCACATTTTAAGTGAGGGTAGATGTGTTACATATCGTTAAAGAGCTAAAGACCTTTACATAACGAATATAAGGTTAAGAAAGTGAAATAGGTGAGTGAAAGGAAAAAAAGGGGAGAGTTTGGGTTAGAGATTATGGTTAGGGTTAGGGATAAGGGAAAGAGGGATATAAAGAGCAACAGATAGAGATTGAGTTAGTTTTACGTTAGACACCGAAAAGAAAACATGGCTTATCAGTGCTCCGAATGCAATAGACGGTTTTCATGGCCGGGTGATGTTACACGCCACGAGAAGGTGAAACATGTAGACGCAAAAGAGAAAAGGACAACACAAACTAAGACTCGACACGCTGTACCACCGGGAGAACATTCAAGACGTCCAAAGAGTGCGGAGCATAGACTTGAAAGTTTAGGAAAAGCAATATACAAGGAAATAAGACACTTAACAAAGCTACAAGACTCAAAGAGAGAACATATGGCAAAGTTAAAGAAGACACGGCGATCGATTAAGTCTGAGAAGACCAAGGATGTAAAGAACCTTAACGTTGTAAAGGCAAAGAAGCCCATGAACCATAATAGAAAATCAGTAAAGCCTACAAAGAACTCAAGAAGAAGACTAGCAAAGTCCAAGGAAGTAAAGAACCTCAACGGTGTAAAGACCAAGAAACCCATGAACCACAAGCTTACAAAGACCTCAAGAGGAAGAAAGCCCAAGACAAACAAGGAACATCCAAAAGAAACCAACCAACCCATTAAAGAAGAAGCGATCGTTTAAAGACTACCTGAAGAAGAATGTTTTAACTCAATAAACCATCCGAACTAGTATACGCGTTTTCATTCTTCCCATGGAACAGCAAAATCCCTCCCCAAAATTACATCTACTGGAGCAGCAATAGCAGCCATTTACCCTCCGCAGCAGCAGCAGCAGCAGCCCCAATATCCTCCCTTACACCCCCCCCTATTTTACTCATTTTACCCCCAAAACACCCATTTTAGCCCTGTTTTACCCATTTTCACCCTAAAATACCCATTTTAAGCCATTTTCCCCCTTTAAAAATACCTATTGAAGCGTTTTCGACACAAAAATACAAGACAGAGATCTAAACATTTGACTTAAAAACGAAAATCGGCACATCAAATTCAAACAAAATCAAAATGCATTGACGAAAAACCTTCCACTTTAAAAAGAAACTCACAAAATCTTACCACAAAAGAAAATCTGTTGGTGAAAAAACAACAAACTACGAAAACAAACTTACAAAATCTTACCGTTAAGAAAATCTGTTGATGAAAAAACATCAAACTACGAAAACAAACTTACAAAATCTTACCGTTAAGAAAATCTGTTGATGAAAAACCAACAAACATAAAAATTTAAAGAACCGATTCCAACAAAAAGCAATTCGATGAACTAAAACTTTCAAAATGTAAAATCAAGTCCAAACCAGTTCTAACCGGTTTGATCCAGAAGTCACGTGACATGATCACGTGGAACAATCCATTATACAGGTAAACCATTTGAAATGAAATCATTTTACGATTAGACACCAAAGAGTTCAGACGTGTTTTAACGACGAGAGAAAAGGTAGGACTCGTATATATCCAACTTAACTTTGAAAGGCATACTACTAAAAGAGGAGGAAACAATAGACAATATATAATTTGAAAGGCATACAAGTAAAAGAGAAGGAATCAATAGACGACATATAATATTTAACGTATACAATTAAAAAAAAGAGGAAACAATAGACAACCTTATACTTACCTGTGTTATTTTTATTTCAGATGGCTAAGCAATTTACCTGCAACCAGTGTGAAGCCAATTTTGAGAAGATGATTCAGCTACATCGTCATAGACGATGGACCAACCACCGAGAGATTTATTCGTGTACTAGATGCACCAAGACTTTTACAAGGCGGGAGAATCTACAAGCTCACATGACCCGCCACCAAATGGGTTACGAATGTACCCAATGCAACCAGGCCTTTGCCACCCAAGGCCATTTAGAGTTACATCAGCAAAGACATGGACAAAGAGGAGCAGGGCAACCGTTCCACATGGATGATCCGAAATCCTATTACACCATCAAACGGCAGGAGAAGAAAAGAATACTCAAGTTTGGAACTTCGAGAAATCATTATTCCGTCACTTTTAAAGAATTTGAAGTCACGGACCTGCCTTCCATCACAAGAACACTACATCGGTTATTCGACTCCATCCTGCAAACCATTGGAGAAGAGATGAACGAACACGACCTTGTTAAACTAACAATTGAAACCAACTCCCTTGACTTCCCGATTGCCCTTCCAGTATTACAACTCAAGGACTTGACTACGGAAATACTATTAAAGGAAATAGAAAGAGTATTACAATCTCATGAAGAGTTTGTATTGGACGGAAGCCTGGAATTAGATATCCTTCACGTATCTATTCCCGAAGGATCAGGGCGCAAAAGATGCAACTTCGTTGATCTCGACAGAATGCTTAAAGACAAACAAAGTTTCGTCAGGATCCGAAACCGAGACGAATTACGCTGCGCTAGAGCCATTGTTACTGCGAAAGCAAGGATAGATAACCATCCTCAATGGAATTCCATTCGTCAAGGATGACGCATACAGGAATACTTGGCCCTTCAACTCCACGAGAAAGCCAATGTACCAAATGGACCCTGCGGCATCGAGGAACTGAAACAATTCCAAGCTGTACTGCCCGAATACCAAATCACCGTTTTCTCCAAAGACTTTTTCAAAGGAATCATCTACGAAGGTCCGGAAACTGATAAGAAAATTTACCTTTACCACCACGAAGACCATTACGATGTCATCACCACAATAACAGGATTCTTGACCAGGGTCTATTACTGCAACAAGTGTAAAAAGGGATATAATACAAAGGAAACACATGCATCCAACAACCCATGCATCCTTTGTAAAAAGATACACGAACCCTGTGAAGACAATTGGATCAACTGTAGCCTATGTGATAGAAACTTTAAGGGAAAAGAGTGCTTCCAACTTCATTTGGAGCAAACAAAAAAGGGCAACTCAACATGTAAATGGTACTACAAGTGTAAAGACTGTGGCCACGCTGTCAACATGGAGAAAAGGGAAACAGACCATGAGTGTGGTGAGATGTATTGTCCATCCTGTAAACAGTACTGCGAATCAAGCCACCAGTGTTACATGATGCCTATAGTAATCAAAAAACCTCCCGAAGAGCAAACTTACATCTTCTTTGATTTTGAATGCACACAAGACGACCTCGTAGAGTGCGATACGGGATACCAACCGGATTCTAATGGAACTTGTTTACATTGCAAAGCCAGTACCTGCGGAGCTATGGAACACCGACCTAACTTATGCGTGGTCCATAAGGTGTGCACCGTATGCCTGGAGGAGGAAGTAACTGAAGAGAGTACCTGCGAGATCTGTGGACAGAATCAACTCATTTTTAGGGGACACAACGCCATCAACGACTTTTGCAACTGGTTATTTTCCGGAAACAACAACAACTCCACCGTTATTTGCCACAACTTTAAAGGATACGACTCTATCCCCGTTCTACAATACCTGTTTCATCATGGAATTCAACCCAAGATAATCCCCAACGGCGCCAAGAACATGTCTGTAACGATTCCAAACTGCAGCATACGGATGATAGATTCTCTCAACTTCCTCCCAACGGCCTTAGCCAAACTCCCGAAAATGTTTGGATTCGACGAACTCCACAAAGGATACTTCCCAAATCTTTTTAATAGAAAGGAAAACCAGCCTGTTTAACCTTTAGACAACTGTTCATGGACACTTTAGAGGGTACTCCAATCGACCCTTCCAAAACAGTATCACCATAGCCTCTGCCTGCAACCTGGTCTTTCGATCCAAGTTTCTACGGTGGAATACTATTGGCCTCATCCCGGCGCAAGGCTATCAACCAGAACACAAGCACTCTATTAAAGCCATGAAATGGTTAAAATACGTATCCGCAATAAAAGACATACAGATCCAACACGCCAAGAACGAAGGAGAGAAACAGATTGGTCCCTACAGGGTAGATGGATACCATGATGGAACCGTGTATGAATTTCACGGCTGTTACTGGCACGGGTGTCCCAGATGTTACCCAAGAGAGACCACCAATACCGTCAATAACATGTCCATGTACGATCTACATCAACGGACCTTAGAGAAGAAGACTTATCTGCAGCAAGAGGGATATGACTATATAGAGAAATGGGAATGTGACTTTGAGAGAGAGCTGAAAAATGATACGACATTTTGCGACTTTGTCAACTCCTTAGAGATGATCCCTGCCTAAGAACCACGAGAAGCCTTTTATGGTGGACGAACAGAGGCCCTCACTCTATACAAAGAGGCGGAAGAAAACAGTATCAACTACTATGACGTGACATCACTCTATCCATTTGTAAACAAGACCGGAAAAGTACCCAAAGGACATCCCATCATCATTACGGAAAACTTTGGTGACATCCACGAGTACGAAGGATTGGTGAAATGTAAAGTACTACCACCCAGAAACCTATACATTCCTGTTTTACCCAGCAAGATCAACAGCAAACTGATGTTCCCACTCTGTCGTACCTGTACGGAAACCTACCAGCAGGAGGCTTGTAACCATACTGAAAAAGATAGAGCTATAACGGGAACTTGGGTAACAGATGAACTGAAGAAAGCCTTGGAAAAGGGATATTCCATCTTAAACATCTACGAAGTATGGCATTTCGAAGAAGTAGAACAGTACGACCCCGGAAGGAAGTCTGGAGGACTCTTCACTGACTACATCAATACATTCTTAAAAATGAAACAAGAAGCTAGTGGATGGCCAGAGTGGTGCCAATCTGAGGAGGATAAACAGCAATACATCAAGGACTACGAGGAAAAGGAAGGGATACAGTTAGACTATAACAAAATAGAAAAGAACCCCGGCATCAGGTCTTTAGCCAAACTGATGTTGAACAGCTTTTGGGGCAAGTTTGGACAAAGAAACAACATGCAACAGACCACCTACATTACATAACAAAAGAAATACTTCGACATGTTAACCAGCGATAAAATTGAAGTCACCGGGATCCAGTTTGTTAACGATGAAATGGTGGAATTACGATGGAAATATAAAGAAGAATTCATCGAAACCTCAAAGAAAACGAATGTCGTCATAGCAGCCTATACTACCGCCCAGGCCAGACTCAAACTATATTCTTATCTGGAGAATTTGGGACCAAGAGCACTCTACTGTGACACAGACTCCATCGTATTTACATCGAAACCAGGAGAATGGAGGCCTAAGCTGGGAGACTACTTAGGGGATTTAACAGATGAAGTACCCGGAAATACTATTACGGAGTTTGTCACGGGAGGACCAAAGAACTATGCATACAAACTAGCCATTCCCGAGAAAGGAGGAAATAGAACTATGTGCAAAGTTCGTGGAATAACACTCAACTTCAAGAACGCTTTAGACATCAACTTTGACACCATTAAGGAGATGGTCACCGTTAACAGAAACGATATCAGGACAGTGAGAGATGATTATAAGATCAAAAGAAGCCACCAGAAACTGTTAACCGTCACACAGGAAAAGGACTATAAAATTGTGTTTGATAAAAGAGTGATCATGAACGATTTAACCACTAGACCCTATGGATATTGAAATTGAAAGATGGAATGTAAATAAAACTTGTACTATAGAATGTTAATAAAAGTTGTACCTGATTTTGAGTTTTTATTGAAAACTTAAGAAAATAAAAGCAATCAATACAATAACAAAGACATAAAAAAGAGCCCAATGGGCGAACCAAACAAAAAAAAACGAAAGAACCAACTAGAGTTGAGCCATACATGAACAAAACAAGCTCAAAAGACGAAAAATACAAGAGAAAATGAGGAGGGAAATGAGGGACAATGAGGAGGAAAATGAGGGAAAATGAGGAGGAGGAGGGAAATGAGGGAAAGAGGAGGAGGAGGAGGAGGAGGAGGAGGAGGGGGAGAGGGAGTAAAACTATATAACACATAGAAATGACAGGACGACACTAATGCTGGCGTCACACTGTCCCAATTTTGACATACGATGGACACACGAATGTGAAAATTTCAACTTCGTGCGAAGTTAGTCCCAAACTTGCTAAATATCATAATCAAAACCGAAGGGTATACGATAAGAACCGATGGCTAAGCGATAGGAAAAGTAGCACATACGAATAGCTGCGAACCGATTACGAAGTTGTTACGATGTTATCAAGATTAGTCGAGAATTAGACCCGAAGGAGACACGAATTTATACGACGACTGTACGACGTCGTGTTTAGCATACGATGGGTCTACGAAGCATCACGATGGGTATACGAAGTATGAAATATGATAACGAGATTTGCAATAAGATTATATAATTTAGTCTTATAAATTGTCCTTTGCAGCCTCTAATTAGTAAGAGTAGATAAGACATTTGATCTAAAGCTAATATGTAGAGCCTGTTAAGATAGAACAAAAAAGATGACGCTACTTTATCTTGTTTTGTTCATGTGAGTTGACCGAAGCACACATAATCTGAAAACAAGAAGAATATGTTGTTTCTTCCGTAAATGACTCTTTTCAGTGTGAGATGACCAGGTTGAGATGCGAGCACGTGCAGCGATCTCACACTGGTCAATTAATCAATAATAACCGCCGGTACTAATATTGATGATGTTGACCAATGAAATGCACTGTCATTTTTAACTTTCGGTTTTTAGAATGAAGTCCCCTAAGGTTTCAGAATATAAAATTTAATTTCTTACGGAAGAAATAGGTACTTACATGCGTTCTTGGAAAACCGGCAATGATCTTCCACTCGTGATAGAATTTTTTGGGTCTTTTGACTCGTTCCGCTGCGCTCCACTCGCAAAAAGACTGAAAAATTCTATTACTCGTGAAAGATCAGCCGGTCTTTTCCAAGAACTTATGTAAGAACCTATAAAACTATGTAGAAAGTTCAACAATTTTAGCTGTTGCGAACGATTCTTGAACAAAGCGTGCCCCCTTATAATACATACTTTCGTTACCGGTCCTATACCGGTATCTAAGTCCAAAGGTCCCGTAAATATTTGCGGACCGAAACGGAATGTAAACTTGATCTCAGTAACCCGTAATGGTGGACAGGCATATAGTACATACCAAAAAAGCAGTTTAATAACTATATTAAGGCTTTAGAAAAAAGTGTGGGAAACTGATATTTCAGTGAAATTCCAAAGTTCAAAGGGTCCTTACTCTGTAAAAAATGCGGACCGGAACAACGCGTTAACTTGTTCTTTAACTCATCATGGTAAGACTCGCATACCAAAAATCAGTTTAAAGTTTAATATCTATATATAAAGTTTGAAAAAAAGTGAGAAAAAGTTATTGTGACAGCGAGACGGCCGGGCCGGGACAGACACACAAACGGGCAGACGGAGTGCAAAACTAAAGTCCCCTTCGGCTTTTGTCGGTAGGGGACTGATAAAAACTAAAGTAAGTTTAAAATGTTTAAACCTTTATTTCTGATATTGCAATTTAAGTATTAAAAGGTGTCACAAAAAAGTGGACGAGGACGCGAAAGAGGGAAGCGCCTGGCTGGAAAGAACAGGACGAAAAGAAAAGCGTCAGAAGATTCTAGATCCAGACTGTCTTCGCTTTGTATTGTCTTTACCTTGTACTTTTGAGACTGATCATTCTAGTTTCAATTTATTTAAAATTTCTTTTATCAATTTTTCGTAACTAAAAAAAAATTGAATAAAGAATTACTGAGGATACTTGTATCATAAGCTGCTGTCTTGTAAGTCTTCCTGCTGCGTTTTAATTATGAGGGGGGGGGGGGACAGAGCAATATACATGTACTAACTTTTCTTTTTCTAAACGATTTATTGTAACACGCCCCTAACTGAAATGGATTAATAAATGTCCCTATAAGGCACTCTTGACACGTTTGATATTTTTTTTACTTCAGAAATCGTACTGCTTTGACCAGTGTCGTGTTTCCATCTCCATGCCATTACTCTATGCCATTACATTAGTGACGACGGATATACGAATACAAAGCGAGGTCTTTGCGACGCCGTGTTTCCTTCGCACCACCTTCGGAGAGCTTCTTGTTTTATTCGTGCCACCATCGTAAGATAAATTAAGCCGACGACACTTAGAAGGCAACACGAAATCAGAAGATGCTTTCACGAAGGCATTACGATAGAAAAGATTGATTAACGAACACAACACGAACAAGGACCTTCGCACGAACCTTCGGGAGTTTTTTAACATGTTAAAAAATTAGGAAGCCATTACGAAGTTGCTCCCGAAGTTGGAATATTTCAGCCGATGGTGCTACGATGGTTAAAGATGGCAACACGAATAGCGCGATTTGAATACGATCACTCCCGATTTTGAAAATATCCATAATCGTGTTTCCATCGGGGTTAAAATCGGGATAGTGTGACGCCAGCATAACAAAACAAATGGTTAGGATTAGGGTTAGGATTAGGATTAGGGTTAGGGCTAGGGTCAGGATTAGGGTTAGGGCTAGGGTACGTTAAAGATAAGAGATGATAATACATAATTGAAACTGGTGACGAACTAAAATGGGGCGAAAGAAAGGGACGAGTCGCCGTTCCGCATGACTGCACACGACTTTACTGCTAAAGATCTTGGGTGGGTATTTCAGTACCAAAAATAGCAACGATTTAACATGGAGCCTATGGGAATGAACTCGGGGTCATCGGGGTCAAAGTGGTCTAGAGTGACCCAGTATACTACTTATTAGTGTGTAATTTTCCATTGATGATACTAAAATCTAGATCTAAAAATGGGCATCCATCACCTGTAAGGTTAGATTTATTCAAAGTTAATTCCTTGGGATATATTTCCGTCATAAAATTAGAAAATGTGGGATTGTTTAGTGAAAGAAAATCGTCTAAATATCTGTATGTATAATTAAAAGTTTCAATAAGATGTTGTCAGTTGGGGTAATTTTGAAGTTTCGCCATAAATTGGGATTCATAACAATACAAGAAAAGGTCAACAATAAATAGAGCACAATTAGTTCCAATAGGGAATCCAATGATATTTTTTTTCTACCAAAACGAATATAACTGTTGTCCAAAAGATAATTTAGAGCAGTTATCATTTCTGCATCAGTCCAATTGACGTAACCTTTATGAGTCTCGTTGGTAAAAAAAAACAAATTATTGAATAATTTAGAAATTTTAGAGCAGATATAGTCACTTTTAGATTTATCGAAACACCATTTAACCAGATATTCAAATTGTTTTTAATAAGATAGTGAGGAAGGTCAGTGTTCAAATTAAAGTAGAAACATCGTAGCTATCAACTGTATGGTAAGTACCTTCAAAAGCACGAAGTTAATGTAAAACATCGAGCGAATTTTTCACACTATAAAAATGATTTATACCACTATTTTTAAATACATTTTCGCAGTATCGAATAATAAATTCTTTCATAGTAGTCAAAGCAAGAAATGGGACTTTAGAAAAAACATCATATCAAACGAGAAACGAAAATAATGATCCTCTCTTCTTATATTATTTAACTTTGATTGATCCTGATTTTGTGAATAAAGTTTGTTTGTGTTTGTTTGTTGTATACATGTAGGGTTGGATTTTCCCTCTCCATGATTTTTATAGCATCTTATTTCCAAATTGTGTCTCACAACATCGTTGTGGTACATGTAAGTTAACTGCTGGTATGTTTACCTCTTTTCCCAGAATGATAACTTTTAACTATGGCTAATTAAATATTGTAAATAGAAAAATAAAGGTTACCATTTCCATTTTCAAATAATCGGATTTTCAAGAAATTTGTACAGGTCATAAAAGAAAACATATCTCAAATCCATTTAAAATGGGAATAATTTTGTTAAATTTGGGTAGTGAGTTTTTTAAACTTTATTGTAATAAATATCAAGACATTGAGTCACCAATGTTCTTTAAGGAATTCAAGATTTTTTTTCTCTAAATTTTCAATCGTTCTAGAAAAATGGATAACCTATTTACCTTCCGATTATCTCGCATGAAATCTGGACTTTTTAAGAAAAAACCTTTATCTCATTTTTAATTGTAACCTTCTATTAACGGGAGTAGTTCAATTGCTAAAATTGAAATAAATTGTATTTTATGGAAAGCCGGAGTGGACCCTCCCGAAGTTACTAATTTTTCCATTGCTTTCAATGGAAAATTATAACTCCGGCAATTCAACGATTTGCCGAAGTTACAAATTTTTATACCCCGGAGTTACTAATTTCATCCCCGAACTTACAATTTCGTCCCCGGAGTTACAAATTTTCATTGCCGGAGTTACTAATTAGTAACTTCGGTGCTAAAAAATTTTACCGAAGTTACAAATAAAAAACTTCGGCAATGTAAATTTGTACCCGGAGTTACAAATTTTTATTGCCGAAGTTTTTTATTTGTAACTTCGGTAAAAAAAAAATAGTACCGAAGTTACTAATTAGTAACTCCGGCAATTTTAAATGATGCCGGAGTTACAAATTTACATCATCAATACAAGTTACATATTCAATCCCCGAAGTAAATTAGTAACTCCGGCAATTTTCAATAATGCCGGAGATACTAATTTTCGACTGGTTTTACAGCAAGAGCATGCAAACAAATAACTTCGGGTAACCCAGTCATTTATATGCCGGAGATTCTAATTTTCGACTGGTTTTACAGCAAGAGCATGCAAACAAATAACTTCGGGTAACCCAGTCCCAGTCATTCAATCCCCGGAGTTACTAATTTTGTAGAGCCAAAGATTCTAATTTCCTGCTATTGCGCATGTGTCAAGATGTACTTTCGTTTTGATTTTTGAAGTCGCCGCTCAACTTGTAAGGTAAGGTAAGGTTTTTCGATGATACAACACTGCATAGTTGGATTTATATGCACGTATAAAGTCTTTTATGTATAACTATTAACAGGTGCATGAGCCATTGAGGGTATGTCAAATTACAGTGGAAATGTTAACCCCAGGGGCCTGCTCCCGGGGTCATTACAAGACAAAATCAGTAAACATGGAAGACAACGCGAAAATAAGTTATAGACAACAATACAATAGTCAAGAAGAAATACATGATTTTTGTCTCGCCTGCGACGAATAGTCGCGGAAGGCGAGACATAGGTATTACTTTCCGGCGGCGGCGGCGGCGTCGTAAACTTTTTTGTAAGACTTTTGTGGACAATGAATTGCTTGAAAAGTATTAGCTAGGCATTTAATATTGAGGCTTGTTTAGGGTATAATGGGATATGGGATATTCACACATTTTCTTAGTGGGATACGGGATATTTGAGACAAAACTTATTGGGATATGGGATATTTTTGTCAATTTTATTTACAGGGATATGGGATACTGGAAAAACACTTTTTGGGATACAGGATATTTGATGAAAAATTTATGGGGATATGGGATATTGGTACCCCCCCCCTAAACAAGCCCCAATATTTGGTATACAGACAGTTCAGGTTATGGTTTATGCAACTGTCACCATGCCGTGTGACCTGACCCCATTTTCACGTTCTAGTGACTCTGTGAAGTTAGGTCTTTTTCAGGCCGAAAAACTTTTTTGTAAGACTTTTGTGGACGATGAATTGCTGGAAAGTTAGGCATCTGATATTGGGTAAACAGACAGTTGCGGTTGTGGACACTGTAACTGTCACCATGCCATGTGACCATGACCCCATTTTTTATTTTATGCTCCAGTGACTCTGTGAACTTAGGTCTTTTTTCAGACAGAAAACTTTTTGTAATTCTTTTGTGGACAATGGATTGCTTTAAAAGTATAATAACTAGGCATCTGTTATTAGATATACAGACACTTTTTGTGTTTATATCAAGAAATGAAAGCTTAGGTATAGTTGATTTTAGTGATGGTGCCGGCAGGCGAGACATACTTTTAGTGGCCACACTTGTTTTTTATTAGTTCAATTTGTTACATGGTAAACACAATTATTTTCAAAATTTTGCCGAAAATTCAACATATATAGCCTTCATCTTATTGTACTGAACAGCTATGTATTGCCATTGGTTTAAAAAAGTGTTACAGCATTTTCAATTGATCATTTTTGAAACCATTAGGTGTGTGTGTGCATGTTGGTGTTTAACACCCTTTAGCGACGCCTCTGGACCATGTAGGGCGCTCAGTTTTAATGGTGAAGAAAACCAGTGTGCCCAGGAAACCGCCGACCTTGGGCAGGTAACTAACAAACCAAATCACATACAGTTGGGAAAGTCTCTTTTGTTAAATACATACAGTACTTGAACACCAGCTGAGAGGTCATCAGCTAGTGATCAATAGTGTGGTATTTAAACCAGCGCCTTAGACCACTCAGCCACTCAGGCCCCCTGAAACCAGAACAAACAGACAATCACAGAACTGAACTAAGTCAAATTATTCTCTGGCATTTGTGGTGGCCATGAGGGCATTAAAAGTGTTACAATATAGTATGAATTTGCTTTTGCAAGTAGGACCTGGGTAGCAGAGTGGCTTGATTATTAAGTAGTAAGTACCCTAAAGAGTTTTCAGCATCAACACACACTTGTAAACAACACATGCTTTTGCAAGGTTTTGAGCATACTTGAGAATAATATTTAATATGGAAAGAACTTTTGTAGATTATATTTATATTTCTGAAATTTTTGAAACTTTATATTTTTTCAGAATGTGTGGTTTCATCAACACAAGTATTCACTGACTAGTCAAAACTTCAAGAAGCATGTTTGTCTTAACGAGAAGTCTGCTGAGTACTTTTTATCTACCAAATATCCTGAATTTCAGATGAGAAACAAAAACTGCACCATCAGTTTGGACGAGTGTGATAATCCAGCCAATATTTAAAGAGAAATACATCATCTAGTTCTCCTATGTCTGACACAGGTTCTAAAAATGTGGATTCTGATACTATCCTTGTTGCAGAAAACACATCTTTGAAGATAAGGAGACACAATATTGGAGCACAGACTGAAACATACAATGTATATTCAAATAATGACAATACTTTTAACAATCAGGTGTGGCTTGTTGATTCCTTTACTAATTAAGACCGAGGAAAACGACCTGAATTCATGTTACTTTATCATGTTTATTGCTCAGAGTCAGAAAGATTATATGTGTACTGTCAACATACAGACAGGTTACATTCACAACCTAAGGAATCAAACACTATTTCTGTAATTTTAGTGAACACAAAACAAGAATATCATAATAGTGTTACTGATAATTGAAAAAAGGGAGATAATTATCAAAACTATGATTATTATTCTGAGGAAAATATCTCCATGTAGATGATTTTAGAGAACTGCCAGTTATTGCAAGGACTTTAAAATGCACTTATTGTATATATTTGTCTAAAGAACAAGAAGAAATGAATCAGAATTTCACAATGCTTAATTAGATTAAATGAATTCATTTTGTTTGAATATGCTGAAACAACCACAGAATCTTTTATGCCATTTTGTAACATTGTCTCATTTTGTTTAGATCATTATCCAAATATCCCTTTTCCTCAAAACTTTTAGAATAATCTGTTGAATGAGTTTCAATGCATAAGTTTAGAAAATAAAAAGGATATAAAAACTTTACTTAAACTTTTTGTGTAAATATGTTTGTATAAAAGAAATGCATTAATTTGATGATGAAATTTCAAGTAATGTTGAAACTTTAAAGAAAGCCATTTAAGGTGGGACGTTACGCTAAAAACAATGTTACCGATAAAATTTACCTGTACACTGAAAAATCTGTCTGAACATCCTGAAATTTTAGTTGGATTCTATTGGATTATTTACACATACAGGCATAGGCGATCTTTATGAAACTGACTGTAAAAACAGAGTCCATGACATATACTTTATTTTACATCAATGCATCACAATTTTTTTAAGGAATTTTATGTTTGTTTTTTGGTCATAATTTAGATATCGTTAGTCAATTTTTGTGTACAAAAAGAAAAATAAATGGTGTTGAAGCTGTGTTTTTCCTATATGTCTTTGTTAATTTCCCACCAAAACTGCAGTTTTCAAATGCATTTATTTAATAAAAAGCTACACCAAGCGCAGTATGATACAACCGCAACATGTTGAACCCTGTACATTTGCAGCCCAATATGGATTGTCAAATGCTTTGGACACATGCAGCCCATGGTGGACTCGCAAAGTTTTTTTACACATGTATGCCTTCTTTGGTTGACTTTTAATTAAATTTTTGAATTTTGTTTATACATTAAAATAGAGTATATTACTCTATATTATTGACCGGGCTGGTCACAGGTCAATTATTTCGGACTTCTTCATTTAAATCCTACCTAATAGTCCGAGAAAATTAAGCTCCGCCCAACCTTGCGAATAAAATAGAGTAATACCAACCTTCAAGGTAAACTCATAATGGGCTTTTGGTCCCTTTGATCCTTAATAATTTCCCCCTAGATGGTAGGAGATATTGCAAATCTGATTGAAAAACACAGACAGGGATTTTTACAAGGATTCCAATGAAAAAAGAAATTTGAAAATCAGACCACAAATAAAAAAAGTTGATTTTTTGGTGTAGCCCCCTTTTGACCCCCAATAGCAATGAAACAGTACAAGATGCATCAAAAGAGTTGTACATTTTGCTCACAGAATTTATTGAAGAATACAATGAAAAAAGAATGATCAAAATCGGATGAAAATTAAACATTCGCCGTCCATCATCGTCCGTTGTCGTTGTTAAATCTTCTCCTCCATAAAACTGAAGGGATTGCTTTGAAACTTTGCACATTTCATCTTTGGGATGTCTTCTACCAAGAATGTTCACCTCATTTAGCTCTACAAAAGTCTCCATAGGGTCAAAGTTGTCAGATAACCCCTTATAGGGGTTACAGCCCCTAATATGTTATGAATGTTTTTGGCCTATGGAATGAAAACAATAGCAGATAGATAGAAGCTGTTGCTTGCTTAAATGTTAAGCTTATTTAGCTTTACAAAAGTCTCCATAGTGTGGAAGTTGTCAGATGTTCCCTTATAGGGGTTACGGCCTCTAAAATAGCGTTCTTTCATTTTTTTGGCCTATGGAATGAAAACTATAGCAGATACAGAGAAGCTGTTGCTTGCTTAAATGTTCAGCTTATTTAGCTTTACAAAAGTCTCCATAGTGTGGAAGTTGTCAGATGTTCCCTTATAGGGGTTACGGCCCCTAAAATAACGTTCTTTCATGTTTTTGGCCTATGGAATGAAAACTATAGCAGATACAGAGAAGCTGTTGCTTGCTTAAATGTTCAGCTCATAAAGCTCTACAAAAGTCTCTATAGGATCGAAGTTGTCAGATGACACCTTATAGGGGTATTGGCCCATGCCATAAATGATGCTTTTTTCATATTTTTGGCCTATAGAATGAAAACTATAGCAGATAGAGAAAAGCTGTTGCTTGCTTAAATGTTCAGTTCATTTAGGTCTACAAAAGTCTTCATAAGGTCGAAGTTGTCAGATGACCCATTATAGGGGTTACAACCTCTTAAAAAAATGAATTATAGTGTTTTTTTGCTGGGGTAATGGCCACTAAAATAATGTATTTCATGATTTGGGCCTACGGCTACAGAAAGAAAACTTTAGTAGATAGAGAAAAGCTCTAACTTTCTTAAATGTTCAGCTCATTTAGCTCTAGAAGTCTTTATAGGGTCGACATCAAGACAAGGTGAGCAATTCAGGCTCCTGCGAGCCTCTTGTATCTGAAACAATAGGGGCCAGCAACCCCAACCTTCCTTAAGTGATTACAAACCTCATATCAAAATTTTATAACAAATGGTTCACTACAAAGAAAAGTTATCGCACGGAAACCAATGTGTCTACAGACAACAACGATGACATCACCATAACATAATATGATCGCAAAAATTTGCAATTGGATGAAAAACAAGGTCATTGACCCTCATTTTTTATTTCACATATTCATGTATCTCACTAAGAACTTTATGTCTTCCAATTTTCATTAAAATCTGGATATATACCATTTGGTATGGTCTCACCTTAAGATGTATCTATAGACAATTTACCACCTCCAGAAGACATTATAGACTTAAATTTGGTGTTGGTTGGTTTACAGGAAAGTTTTGAATTTATATCATTACTGGTAATTAAAGTGTTTTTGCAGGCAAAATATGATGTCTCCCCACCCCAACCCTGTTTCCCCAAAAGTAGTTCAAAGGTCCATAATTCCCACAAAACCAGTATTTGAGGATCATAAATTCCTGATAACATGCACAACTATTTATGGTGTACAATCTACAAACCAACTTTCATAAAATTTTGTATGGTACTTTACAGAGGAGATGTGCTGACAAGGTGATAAGTGAGAATTTTCAGCAAATTTCTAAAGTTCAAAGGGCCATAACTCACACTAAAATTTAGGGATCAAAATTTTCTGGTGTGCACAACTACATATGGTGTCTTTCCTACATACCAAGTATCATTGAATTCAGTTTAATAGTTTAAGAGGAGTTGCACTGACAAACTTTGTGCCAGGCAGACCGATTTGACAAAACCAACATTTGTCAACCCACAAAAGTATTATGTAATGAGAGAACCTTATACCTAAATGCATTCAACTAGTGAACTTGCATGTATTTGAATATATCATATCAAAAATTCTGTCAAATCCATTATAGCACTTGGGTAGAAATGTGAAAGGCAATGCAGAAATTGGGATTTTCAGCAAATTTCTATGGTCAAAGGGCCATAACTCCAAAAAAACTTTTGTAGATAAAAAATTCCTGGTAACTTGCACAACTACATATGATGCTCTTCTGAGCATACAAAGTTTTGTTAATTTTGTTCAGTAGTTGCGTCCACAAGATGATAAATCAGGAAATCTGTAAATTTCTAAATTCAAAGGGCCATAACTCCCACAAAATTTTGCAGATCAAAAGAATATGCACAACTACATATTATGTATATATATATAAAAATGTATAAATGGTGTTGCCTACAGCTCTTTAAAGTAATATTATGTACTTCTAGCATACTAAGTTTGGTTTCAGTAGTTTTTTGAGGATTTTCATTCACAAACTTTGATCACAGAAGACTGACAGACTGACCAGTCAAAACGTTATATCCTCAGCAACTTTGCATAAAAAGAATACACATGTATTATTTTTTTTTTAGACATTTTACTTTTCAATATATAACATAGTACAAAAAATCAACAATAAAAACAGGAATAAAATGTCATGTATCGTCAAAGATGTCTTCTTCTTTCTTCACTGCTTCTCTAGTACTGGTCTTAATCCAAGATTGTACCCTGCTTAACCTGTACTGAAATAAAAACAAAACATAATAATTTATTGCAATCTTTCTTTAAAAACATTACTTTTAATCAAACATGCAAAATTTCCTAACCATGAATTTTACCATAGAAAATATTATTGGTCATACTGACCATTACAAGATTTTCTTCTATGCTTGTATGTGTTTATGTGCTTTTGTATGACCACAAAAAATATACATTTAATAACATGATTCGTCATCAGCAATGAGTTTTGCACAGTTTATAAATAATCAAGATAGTCATCTCTTTTTAAAATGTTAATTGTGTAACAGTACAATAAACATATATACATTTTTTAACCTTGGGTGATATTTTTGTGTATGAGCTACAAATTCAATAAATGATTAGGGGGGGGGGGGGTTGGAAGACACATGCCAGACCCAACCACCCACACAAATTTATATTAAATTTACAATTAGAGGCTCCCATGAGCCTGAATCCCTCACCTGGGCTTGATGTCAACTATTTGAAAACTTTGTAAAGCTATATAAGCTGAACATTTAGGCAAGTTACAGCTTTCTTTTTCAGCAATAGTTTTCGTTCTGTTGGCCTAAAAACATACAAAATGTTATTTTAAGGGATTTCTGACAACTTTGACTCTATAGAGACTATTGTTAAGAGCTTAATAAACTGAACATTTAAGCAAGCAACCACTTTTTAGCTCACCTGGACCGAAGGTCCATTTGAGCTATTGCCATCACTTGGCATCTGTCGTCGTCCATTAACAATTTTTCAAAAATCTTCTCCTCTGAAACTACTAAACAGAATTTGATGAAACTTGGTATGATTGATCCTTAGGATGTCCTACAAAAAATTTATGTTACAATTTTTGATTTGTCGAAAAACATGGCTGCTGTTGCTAAAATTAGATCAGGGGGGTCAGACTACTGTTTGACTCTTGTAAATCAAAAAGTATAAGAGATAGATGAAATCTGATTCCGCCCTACTGCTTCAGCATCAAAAGTTCTACAAAAGTCTCCATTTGTTCCAAGTTGTCAGATGACCCCTTATAGTGAAAAATAGCGTTTTTTCATGCTTTTGTCCTTATAGTATGAAAACTATTGCAGAATGTTTGTCACATATATTTCTCCAGGAAGCAGAACTTACATGTTAGATGAGGTAGTTATAGGACTAGCATCTGGACTGTCATCAGACAAAGGTGGGGGTATAATATCTTACATGTTAAATGAGATAGTTATAGGACTAGCTGATAATCTCGCTGGTATACTATCTACATCTGGACTGTCATCAGATCTTTTAGAAGTCTTTCTTGAAGGGGACCTGGAAATAAAAGATACATGTTGTACTGTTTGGTTTAAACATGTTCATTTATCCTGGATTTGGAAATAAGCTTATGGCTTCTATAAATCCCTCTCCAGTTTGCAGTTTGCAAGTGTGGCCATTTTAAATGGCCTTAATTGGGCCTACTCTTACGGTACTCTACTCTATGGGGTCTTTATGTTCACAGTGCATTTCTCTCCCAATACACAAGACATACCCAGAACAACCTTTATTAGTCCCCTTTAAAGACGAGCATTGTTTTTGAGACCATCCTTGCAAATGGTGTCAAAAGAGAGTAAGAAAATCGGTTCATGAAATTTTCACCCCTGATGAGAAATTATCGACCAACATCAGTGTTAGTAGCCAGATGCATTAACCACTACACCACCAGTACATGTTATTATTTAACCTGATACAAGAACGAATAGATTAATATGAAGACAGAAAGAAAAGGAACACAAATCAGTTGAAAACTATGAAAATATAATAATTACATGAATTAATAATACAATTTCAATTGTTCAAAATAAAAACCATATTTGTCACCTGCATGAAAAATACTAAAATACAAGGCTCATCTAATTTTCTTGCTGAGGAAGTTACAAAATTACAAGCTATCTGAAGGTAATCTGGGGCAATAACAAAACTTTTAGCAGCTACCACTTATCACATGGCTTGCTGTTTTTCATTGTGGGATTTTAAATTGCCTTTGGTTTATAAAGGTTGTGTCCACATCTCATTATTCTTTAAAAACAAATTAATTTAAACATATACCAAGCTTGCTCCACATAATGCATATTTTTTGTAAATCTCTGTCAATAGAATTTGCATGACATAAATTTTCTCAGTCTGTTTGTTACTCCCACCTTGGTTTGACCTTTGAATTGCAAGCATATTTCTCAGACACATGTGCATTAAAACTGGAATCTTGATATAGGATTGTGTACACTTATTAATAACTAGAAAGGCAATCTTCTATGGAAGACATATGTTGCCTGCGTCTTAAAATATTTTGAAAAACAGGAAGTAGATGAGTGAAGGGCACAAAATTGCTTAACACCATAAAGTACTTAAAGAAGATGCTACATGCCAAATAACAAGAGGCTGTGACATGTAATTGCTCAGAAAACTGTGACAGAAATTTTTGTGACGCCTTAGGCCGCAGGACAATGCAAGAGGAGTGACTCCTTTATATGTATGTTGCTTTGCAACATGTTGCAGACAACATAATATCAATGACAACACATTGCAGTTTTTATGCCATTCCAACCACAGGGACTTGCTCCCCTCTATCAATATTTTGTTAGAGTCAATGTGCGGTAGGAAAAAAACACAAGGGAGATACTACTTTCACCACCCCCCTTTTCTTTAATTCGATTTTCTTTTAATATATCATTGATCTCGTACCTTTTCTTATATCATTCGTTTCACAGATGATTTTCCTTTCCAAAACACCCAAATATATTTTCATTCATTGCATTTCGGCCTCAAAATCGGGCTTTGTTCGGGCAATTTTGTAAAATTTGGCAATCGCTTGGACATGAAAATGAAAGTACATTCTCGGGACTTTACCAATAAATGTAACGTAAAACGAAAGTAAAAACGTCATTAAAATTCATTCGGATTTCTTTCGAGTTTCGAGACTTTTCCTTGACGTAATGCTTTTCATGTCCAAGCGATTGCCAAATTTTACAAAATTGTCCGAACAAAGCCCGATTTTGAGGCTGAAATGCAATGAATGAAGATATATTTGGGTGTTTTGGAAAGGAAAATCATCTGTGAAATGAATTATATAAGAAAAGGTACGAGATCAATGATATATTAAAAGAAAATCGAATTAAAGAAAAGGGGGGTGGTGAAAGTAGTATCTCCCTTGTGTTTTTTTCCTACCGCACATTGACTCTAACAAAATATTGATAGAGGGGAGCAAGTCCCTGTGTTCCAACAAATATGTGTAAGCCTCCAATGTCTTAGAAGACACATTTGCTTCTTTGTAATTTGACTTTTTGCTTTTTGCTACTTCTTATTTATGTTTTTGTCTTAAAGTTTGATGATTTGTTTTGTTTGTCGGTGTTTGTCCAGTCAACAATATTTCAGTCATAATCAGGATAAGAGCTAATTAAAACAAATAATTCTCTTTCAGTTAAAACAACCTTGATTTTGTCCTTGACTTTTTCTTCTTCTTGGACTTCTTTGGTTACTGGCAGTGCCCACCCATGACCTTTTTAGACTAGGTGACCTTGTTTTATATCTACCAGGTGATCTAGATATTGATCTACAAAAGAAGATTTGTTAATGTGAAATCATTGCACAATAAATGTATTAAAACCTGCTGGACAGATTTAATTATTGCATAAAATAAAATTGAGATAAGGGTCCAAGCAACATTACCCCAATAAAATGTAAGAGGGTTCTGAATTTGTAACTTGTTAACAAACATGTCATAAAGTATAAATTCAATGAAATTTCATTAAGAATTGTAGGCATAAGAATGCTGACAAGAGTGTGAACAGCACAAAAACAAACAGACAGATATCCACCATTTCTACCTTTCCCCGCTCAATGTTGCAGTGTTATGCAAAAATAACCTTATATCCAAAAGACATAATGCCAGTTCTCAGAACATTTGGACAGACAATTAGACCCAAACATTATAAGCCTCAAAAATAATATATATAGTGGAGGGTATCTATTAAGTTTTAAATTTGAAATGAAACATTTCTAGGTACATGTATAAACACCGTTAACCATGTTAAGAAGCTTTAAGGTCCTTGGAAAAAAAATTGTAAATAGATTGATGTTCTCTCAAAATTATCAAGTTTTTGATATATACATACCTGTGAGAAGCAACCTGTTTGAAAAATGTGTTCTCTATCACATTGTCTGATGATTACATATCTCGGTTCTTTCCTTAGCATTTCTAACGTTTTCTAACGTAATAAATTTAACATTTAAACTCGAAATAAGCTTTTCTAACTCCTGAGAAATGTTTTCTTAACTATAAACAAACTTCTATGAAAATATTCTTTTTAGAGTTGTAGTATCTGAAAAATGAGTGCCAAGGTTGCAGAAATTCAAATCAAATCAAATCAAAAACTCACAACAATCTCAAACTCGACCCCTTTCTTAGCTACAAACATAGCCATATGGTCTACGATAAGCTGGATGTCAGGGGGAGGTGGAATTATCCTGGGTTCCAATGAAGGTCCTATAACTGGTGTTGGTTGAACACTGCAATAAACAAATCAAACAAAATTGGTAATTATCTGATTTATTACAAGCAAATGTAGATGCTTTTTAACCCTGGCATGTCATAAGGTGTATTAAACCATTCTATAATGTCAGATACTAAACATGCTAAAATGCACTTCAAAGTGAAACTTACCGGTATACCTGTACTCCATCAAATGCAGCATTGTTGCTAGAAATTGTTTATATGAGACAAGATACAATCATCACATATTGCAAAATAATATCTTAGGTCATGGACTTAAACTAAGAAAATTACAAAAGTGTGATAAATAGACAAGTTTAATTTCATATGGCCTTATTCATGTTCATGACAAATGGTGTATAATTAAACATCACAACTACATAGGAGCTTAGATTTTGGTCCAAAATAAAAAAAATATCCTAGATCCTGGTCTCAACCTGTCCAAAACACTTTATCTAATCTGTAAATCATGCTAAATTTTTTTGCAAATAATGTTCAATTGAATGATAATCTAGGAAGTTTGGCCTAATGTCTACTAAGGAAAAAAATGTAAAGTTTACTTGCTTTTCTTATCAATTAGGGTTTCCACTTTTTCATGACTAAAATTTCACGGGTTTTCCAGGACTTTTCAAGAGTATTTTAGTCATTTTCAAGGATGAAAATAGTCGCCAGAATGATAGATCCTGATATTTTTTTATACCATTTTTCCCAAAACAGCAGACAAAGTGTCATAATATAAAATTCAAGGGTTTTTCAAGGATATGTTTTGATTTTTTAAAATTCAAGGACTTTTCAAGGTCCTTGAACTTAAAAATGAAATTCAATGGTTTTTCCAGATTTCAAGGATGCGTAGGAACCCTGTATTAACAGTCAGGGGCGTAACTTATTTAAGTTATTACAGAAAATCACATCCATTTGTTATTCAACCATAATGTCAAGAGTTGTCTTCCCTTACAATCTTCCCTTGTAATAACATACATATGTGATTTGTTGGAAACCATGGTCTAGGATAACAAATGTGTGTTATTTAGTATAACAGTCATAATAACTACCACATGTTATTGTACTGCAAAATTACAGCTAATCTGCTCAGTAAATTTTCTCAAAGTTATCCCAGGTTACTATTTCAACAAATCACATATGTATGTTATTACGAGGGAAAATTGTAAGGGCAGACAACTCATGATATTATGGTTTAATAACAAATGGTTGTGATTTTTCTGTAATAACTCAAATAAGTTACGCCCCTGACTGATTAATGCTCCATTTTTTTTATCTCAATCTCCTATACAAAAAATCTCTTCCAACTGACCTTGGTGGTTTCTTTTCCTCTTCAATTTCTTGTCTAAGCATCTGTTGTTGTAGATGAGGAGTAAGCAAGGGTCCAACAGGTTCTGTGCAAGGTGGGGGTGGCTGGTTAGACACTGGCAAGGTGACAGGCTCTATCCCAGGGATGGGGGTACGCAGCAAGCACCATGATTGTAATCTGTCAAAATTTGTACAGTACTGTTTAATATAAGACGTTGTTGTCTCTACTTGAAGGGGTGGAGTATTACTCTGGGAATGTGGGGAGTAGCTGCTGCTTCCTGAGTTTGGATCCTGTGTAGATGCCGGTATATTGCTTCAATGAAAACATAGCAAACGATAGAAATAGTCATGTTTGATGGTTTATTCGTACAGTAAAAAGTTTTAATTTGAAGGTCAGATCTGCTAAACCTTACATTTGCTGCTGAAATATCAAAATTTTTCATATTTAATACATACAAGACAGGAAAAGCATAACCACATGTAAAGATTAAGAAAACAATACTACTACAAAGAATCTTCTCTAAACCGGACCCCCTGAAAACTGGCAAACCCCTTTTAATTGGCCCACGGGGGGAAGGGGGGTAACTTCCATTATAAAGGTAGGTACATATGTGCGGCCCAAAAGGGTCTACTTTTTGGGGTGTCCAATATGTGAAAAGGGTGCAATTTTCAGATGTTGCATATATGATAAGGTGTACTTTTCACAAATGTCATATATCAATAGCAAAAGAATGACCAAGCATGCCATGTTTTGCCTGCTTGTGACCCTGATTGTACATGCATTTGGTAACTTTAACCATTTAAACTTTGATTTTAATAGAATATCTATAAAATATGCCAAGTTTAAGCATATCTTATGTAATTTTAAATGCATTAAAAATATATGAATGGGTGTCTTTTATGCAGACGTATATATGAATGGGGTGCGTACAAAATTTCTAAGGCCGCATATCTGTACCCAAAAATACTTGGAGTTACCCCCCCCCCCTGTGAATTGGCCATTTCAAAAACTATATTAAAAGTCTATGTAAATTTTCCTCACAACAGCAACCAACACTGGCTACCTTTTTCAAACTTCCCCTGCATTAATTGAATAATTAAAACCCCTAAATACTGGCCACACAACATGCACAAGCAATATGTCACTGGTATAAATTATAACCATCATGTTATTGTTTAATGTTAACACACAGGGGCCTGCTCCCGGTCTTTTGGGTTGAGAGTCAAAGAACCATCAGCTAGAGAAAATGGGTTGAGAGTCAAAGAGCCATCAGCTAGAAAAATCACTACATGTATCAACCCCCATGACCCCGGGAGCAGGCCCCTGTGGTTAACATTTCCACTGTAATTTGACATACCCTCAATGGCTCATGCACCTGTTAATAGTTATACACAAAAGACTTTATACGTGCATATAAATCCAACTATACAGTGTTGTATCATCGAAAAACCTTACCTTACCTTACAAGTTGAGCGGCGGCTTCAAAAATCAAAACGAAAGTACATCTTGACACATGCGCAATAGCAGGAAATTAGAATCTTTGGCTCTACAAAATTAGTAACTCCGGGGATTGAATGACTGGGACTGGGTTACCCGAAGTTATTTGTTTGCATGCTCTTGCTGTAAAACCAGTCGAAAATTAGAATCTCCGGCATATAAATGACTGGGTTACCCGAAGTTATTTGTTTGCATGCTCTTGCTGTAAAACCAGTCGAAAATTAGTATCTCCGGCATTATTGAAAATTGCCGGAGTTACTAATTTACTTCGGGGATTGAATATGTAACTTGTATTGATGTTGTAAATTTGTAACTCCGGCATCATTTAAAATTGCCGGAGTTACTAATTAGTAACTTCGGTACTATTTTTTTTTACCGAAGTTACAAATAAAAAACTTCGGCAATAAAAATTTGTAACTCCGGGTACAAATTTAAAATTTACATTGCCGAAGTTTTTTATTTGTAACTTCGGTAAACATTTTTAGCACCGAAGTTACTAATTAGTAACTCCGGCAATGAAAATTTGTAACTCCGGGGACGAAATTGTATGGAAAGCCGGAGTGGACCCTCCCGAAGTTACTAATTTTTCCATTGCTTTCAATGGAAAATTGTAACTCCGGCAATTCAACGATTTGCCGAAGTTACAAATTTTTATACCCCGGAGTTACTAATTTCATCCCCGAACTTACAATTTCGTCCCCGGAGTTACAAATTTTCATTGCCGGAGTTACTAATTAGTAACTTCGGTGCTAAAAATGTTTACCGAAGTTACAAATAAAAAACTTCGGCAATGTAAATTTGTACCCGGAGTTACAAATTTTTATTGCCGAAGTTTTTTATTTGTAACTTCGGTAAAAAAAAATAGTACCGAAGTTACTAATTAGTAACTCCGGCAATTTTAAATGATGCCGGAGTTACAAATTTACATCATCAATACAAGTTACATATTCAATCCACGAAGTAAATTAGTAACTCCGGCAATTTTCAATAATGCCGGAGATACTAATTTTCGACTGGTTTTACAGCAAGAGCATGCAAACAAATAACTTCGGGTAACCCAGTCCCAGTCATTCAATCCCCGGAGTTACTAATTTTGTAGAGCCAAAGATTCTAATTTCCTGCTATTGCGCATGTGTCAAGATGTACTTTCGTTTTGATTTTTGAAGTCGCCACTCAACTTGTAAGGTAAGGTAAGGTTTTTCGATGATACAACACTGTATAGTTGGATTTATATGCACGTATAAAGTCTTTTGTGTATAACTATTAACAGGTGCATGAGCCATTGAGGGTATGTCAAATTACAGTGGAAATGTTAACCACAGGGGCCTGCTCCCGGGGTCATGGGGGTTGATACATGTAGTGATTTTTCTAGCTGATGGCTCTTTGACTCTCAACCCATTTTCTCTAGCTGATGGTTCTTTAACTCTCAACCCAAAAGACCGGGAGCAGGCCCCTGTGTGTTACAAGTAAACAATAACATGATGGTTATAATTTATACCAGTGACATATTGCACAGTCGCTTGAATTTTAGTGTCAAATAGCAAGAAAAGAGGGTCTAATATTACTATATCCATATGTAAATATGGATATAGTAATATTTGACCCTAGTAATATTTGACCCTCTTTTCTTGCTATATGGATATAGTAATATTTGACCCTCTTTTCTTGCTATTTGACAATTTAGTGTCAAATAGCAAGAAAAGAGGGTCAAATATTACTATATCCATATGTAAATATTTACATATGGATATAGTAATATTTGACCCTCTTTTCTTGCTATATGGATATAGTAATATTTGACCCTCTTTTCTTGCTATTTGACACTAAAATTCAAGCGACTGTGCATATTGCTTGTGCATGTTGTGTGGCCAGTATTTAGGGGTTTTAATTATTCAATTAATGCAGGGGAAGTTTGAAAAAGGTAGCCAGTGTTCAGTTTTGAGGGGTTGCTGTTGCGAGGAAAATTTACATAGACTTTTAATATAGTTTTTGAAATGGCCAATTCACAGGGAGGGGGGGGTAACTCCAAGTATTTTTGGGTACAGATATGCGGCCTTAGAAATTTTGTACGCACCCCATTCATATATACGTCTGCATAAAAGACACCCATTCATATATTTTTAATGCATTTAAAATTACATAAGATATGCTTAAACTTGGCATATTTTATAGATATTCTATTAAAATCAAAGTTTAAATGGTTAAAGTTACCAAATGCATGTACAATCAGGGTCACAAGCAGGCAAAACGTGGCATGCTTGGTCATTCTTTTGCTATTGATATATGACATTTGTGAAAAGTACACCTTATCATATATGCAACATCTGAAAATTGCACCCTTTTCACATATTGGACACCCCAAAAAGTAGACCCTTTTGGGCCGCACATATGTACCTACCTTTATAATGGAAGTTACCCCCCTTCCCCCCATGGGCCAATTAAAAGGGGTTCGCCAGTTTTCAGGGGGTCCGGTTTAGAGAAGTTTCTTTGTAGTAGTATTGTTTTCTTAATCTTTACATGTGGTTATGCTTTTCCTGTCTTGTATGTATTAAATATGAAAAATTATGATATTTCAGCAGCAAATGTAAGGTTTAGCAGATCTGACCTTCAAATTAGAACTTTTACTGTACGAATAAACCATCAAACATGACTATTTCTATCGTTTGCTATGTTTTCATTGAAGCAATATACCGGCATCTACACAGGATCCAAACTCAGGAAGCAGCAGCTACTCCCCACATTCCCAGAGTAATACTCCACCCCTATAAGTAGAGACAACAACGTCTTATATTAAACAGTACTGTACAAATTTTGACAGATTACAATCATGGTGCTTGCTGTGTACCCCCATCCCTGGGATAGAGCCTGTCACCTTGCCAGTGTCTAACCAGCCACCCCCACCTTGCACAGAACCTGTTGGACCCTTGCTTACTCCTCATCTACAACAACAGATGCTTAGACAAGAAATTGAAGAGGAAAAGAAACCACCAAGGTCAGTTGGAAGAGATTTTTTGTATAGGAGATTGATGAGATAAAAAAAAAATGGAGCATTAATCATGTTAATACAGGGTTCCTACGCATCCTTGAAATCTGGAAAAACCATTGAATTTCATTTTTAAGTTCAAGGACCTTGAAAAGTCCTTGAATTTTAAAAAATCAAAACATATCCTTGAAAAACCCTTGAATTTTATATTATGACACTTTGTCTGCTGTTTTGGGAAAAATGGTATAAAAAAATATCAGGATCTATCATTCTGACGACTATTTTCATCCTTGAAAATGACTAAAATACTCTTGAAAAGTCCTGGAAAACCCGTGAAATGTTAGTCATGAAAAAGTGGAAACCCTGATTGATAAGAAAAGCAAGTAAACTTTACATTTTTTTCCTTAGTAGACATTAGACCAAACTTCCTAGATTATCATTCAATTGAACATTATTTGCAAAAAAATTTAGCATGATTTACAGATTAGATAAAGTGTTTTGGACAGGTTGAGACCAGGATCTAGGATATTGTTTTTATTTTGGACCAAAATCTAAGCTCCTATGTAGTTGTGATGTTTAATTATTCACCATTTGTCATGAACATGAATAAGGCCATATGAAATTAAACTTGTCTATTTATCACACTTTTGTAATTTTCTTAGTTTAAGTCCATGACCTAAGATATTATTTTGCAATATGTGATGATTGTATCTTGTCTCATATAAACAATTTCTAGCAACAATGCTGCATTTGATGGAGTACAGGTATACCGGTAAGTTTCACTTTGAAGTGCATTTTAGCATGTTTAGTATCTGACATTATAGAATGGTTTAATACACCTTATGACATGCCAGGGTTAAAAAGCATCTACATTTGCTTGTAATAAATCAGATAAATACCAATTTTGTTTGATTTGTTTATTGCAGTGTTCAACCAACACCAGTTATAGGACCTTCATTGGAACTCAGGATAATTCCACCTCCCTCTGACATCCAGCTTATCGTAGACCATATGGCTATGTTTGTAGCTAAGAAAGGGGTCGAGTTTGAGATTGTTGTGAGTTTTTGATTTGATTTGATTTGAATTTCTGCAACCTTGGCACTCATTTTTCAGATACTACAACTCTAAAAAGAATATTTTCATAGAAGTTTGTTTATAGTTAAGAAAACATTTCTCAGGAGTTAGAAAAGCTTATTTCGAGTTTAAATGTTAAATTTATTACGTTAGAAAACGTTAGAAATGCTAAGGAAAGAACCGAGATATGTAATCATCACACAATGTGATAGAGAACACATTTTTCAAACAGGTTGCTTCTCACAGGTATGTAAATATCAAAAACTTGATAATTTTGAGAGAACATCAATCTATTTACAATTTTTTTTCCAAGGACCTTAAAGCTTCTTAACATGGTTAACGGTGTTTATACATGTACCTAGAAATGTTTCATTTCAAATTTAAAACTTAATAGATACCCTCCACTATATATATTATTTTTGAGGCTTATAATGTTTGGGTCTAATTGTCTGTCCAAATGTTCTGAGAACTGGCATTATGTCTTTTGGATATAAGGTTATTTTTGCATAACACTGCAACATTGAGCGGGGAAAGGTAGAAATGGTGGATATCTGTCTGTTTGTTTTTGTGCTGTTCACACTCTTGTCAGCATTCTTATGCCTACAATTCTTAATGAAATTTCATTGAATTTATACTTTATGACATGTTTGTTAACAAGTTACAAATTCAGAACCCTCTTACATTTTATTGGGGTAATGTTGCTTGGACCCTTATCTCAATTTTATTTTATGCAATAATTAAATCTGTCCAGCAGGTTTTAATACATTTATTGTGCAATGATTTCACATTAACAAATCTTCTTTTGTAGATCAATATCTAGATCACCTGGTAGATATAAAACAAGGTCACCTAGTCTAAAAAGGTCATGGGTGCCAGTAACCAAAGAAGTCCAAGAAGAAGAAAAGGTCAAGGACAAAATCAAGGTTGTTTTAACTGAAAGAGAATTATTTGTTTTAATTAGCTCTTATCCTGATTATGACTGAAATATTGTTGACTGGACAAACACCGACAAACAAAACAAATCATCAAACTTTAAGACAAAAACATAAATAAGAAGTAGCAAAAAGCAAAAAGTCAAATTACAAAGAAGCAAATGTGTCTTCTAAGACATTGGAGGCTTACACATATTTGTTGGAATGGCATAAAAACTGCTATGTGTTGTCATTGATATTATGTTGTCTGCAACATGTTGCAAAGCAACATACATATATAGGAGTCACTCCTCTTGCATTGTCCTGCGGCCTAAGGCGTCACAAAAATTTCTGTCACAGTTTTCTGAGCAATTACATGTCACAGCCTCTTGTTATTTGGCATGTAGCATCTTCTTTAAGTACTTTATGGTGTTAAGCAATTTTGTGCCCTTCACTCATCTACTTCCTGTTTTTCAAAATATTTTAAGACGCAGGCAACATATGTCTTCCATAGAAGATTGCCTTTCTAGTTATTAATGAGTGTACACAATCCTATATCAAGATTCCAGTTTTAATGCACATGTGTCTGAGAAATATGCTTGCAATTCAAAGGTCAAACCAAGGTGGGAGTAACAAACAGACTGAGAAAATTTATGTCATGCAAATTCTATTGACAGAGATTTACAAAAAAATATGCATTATGTGGAGCAAGCTTGGTATATGTTTAAATTAACTTGTTTTTAAAGAATAATGAGATGTGGACACAACCTTTATAAACCAAAGGCAATTTAAAATTCCACAATGAAAAACAGCAAGCCATGTGATAAGTGGTAGCTGCTAAAAGTTTTGTTATTGCCCCAGATTACCTTCAGATAGCTTGTAATTTTGTAACTTCCTCAGCAAGAAAATTAGATGAGCCTTGTTTTTTAGTATTTTTCATGCAGGTGACAAATATGGTTTTTATTTTGAACAATAGAAATTGTATTATTAATTCATGTAATTATTATATTTTCATAGTTTTCAACTGATTTGTGTTCCTTTTCTTTCTGTCTTCATATTAATCTATTCGTTCTTGTATCAGGTTAAATAATAACATGTACTGGTGGTGTAGTGGTTAATGCATCTGGCTACTAACACTGATGTTGGTCGATAATTTCTCATCAGGGGTGAAAATTTCATGAACCGATTTTCTTACTCTCTTTTGACACCATTTGCAAGGATGGTCTCAAAAACAATGCTCGTCTTTAAAGGGGACTAATAAAGGTTGTTCTGGGTATGTCTTGTGTATTGGGAGAGAAATGCACTGTGAACATAAAGACCCCATAGAGTAGAGTACTGTAAGAGTAGGCCCAATTAAGGCCATTTAAAATGGCCACACTTGCAAACTGCAAACTGGAGAGGGATTTATAGAAGCCATAAGCTTATTTCCAAATCCAGGATAAATAAACATGTTTAAACCAAACAGTACAACATGTATCTTTTATTTCCAGGTCCCCTTCAAGAAAGACTTCTAAAAGATCTGATGACAGTCCAGATGTAGATAGTATACCAGCGAGATTATCAGCTAGTCCTATAACTATCTCATTTAACATGTAAGATATTATACCCCCACCTTTGTCTGATGACAGTCCAGATGCTAGTCCTATAACTACCTCATCTAACATGTAAGTTCTGCTTCCTGGAGAAATATATGTGACAAACATTCTGCAATAGTTTTCATACTATAAGGACAAAAGCATGAAAAAACGCTATTTTTCACTACATTGTATAAGGGGTCATCTGACAACTTGGAACAAATGGAGACTTTTGTAGAACTTTTGATGCTGAAGCAGTAGGGCGGAATCAGATTTCATCTATCTCTTATACTTTTTGATTTACAAGAGTCAAACAGTAGTCTGACCCCCCTGATCTAATTTTAGCAACAGCAGCCATGTTTTTCGACAAATCAAAAATCGAAACATAAATTTTTTGTAGGACATCCTAAGGATCAATCATACCAAGTTTCATCAAATTCTGTTTAGTAGTTTCAGAGGAGAAGATTTTTGAAAAATTGTTAATGGAAGACGACAGATGCCAAGTGATGGCAATAGCTCAAATGGACCTTCGGTCCAGGTGAGCTAAAAAGTGGTTGCTTGCTTAAATGTTCAGTTTATTAAGCTCTTAACAATAGTCTCTATAGAGTCAAAGTTGTCAGAAATCCCTTAAAATAACATTTTGTATGTTTTTAGGCCAACAGAACGAAAACTATTGCTGAAAAAGAAAGCTGTAACTTGCTTAAATGTTCAGCTTATATAGCTTTACAAAGTTTTTCATATAGTTGACATCAAGCCCAGGTGAGGGATTCAGGCTCATGGGAGCCTCTTTTTGTAAATTTAATATAAATTTGTGTGGGTGGTGGGGTCTGGCATGTGTCTTCCAACCCCCCCCCCCTCTAATCATTTATTGAATTTGTAGCTCATACACAAAAATAAGGTTAAAAAATGTATATATGTTTATTGTACTGTTACACAATTAACATTTTAAAAAGAGATGACTATCTTGATTATTTATAAACTGTGCAAAACTCATTGCTGATGACGAATCATGTTATTAAATGTATATTTTTTGTGGTCATACAAAAGCACATAAACACATACAAGCATAGAAGAAAATCTTGTAATGGTCAGTATGACCAATAATATTTTCTATGGTAAAATTCATGGTTAGGAAATTTTGCATGTTTGATTAAAAGTAATGTTTTTAAAGAAAGATTGCAATAAATTATTATGTTTTGTTTTTATTTCAGTACAGGTTAAGCAGGGTACAATCTTGGATTAAGACCAGTACTAGAGAAGCAGTGAAGAAAGAAGAAGACATCTTTGACGATACATGACATTTTATTCCTGTTTTTATTGTTGATTTTTTGTACTATGTTATATATTGAAAAGTAAAATGTCTAAAAAAAAATAATACATGTGTATTCTATTTATGCAAAGTTGCTGAGGATATAACGTTTTGACTGGTCAGTCTGTCAGTCTTCTGTGATCAAAGTTTGTGAATGAAAATCCTCAAAAAACTACTGAAACCAAACTTAGTATGCTAGAAGTACATAATATTACTTTAAAGAGCTGTAGGCAACACCATTTATACATTTTTATATATATACATAATATGTAGTTGTGCATATTCTTTTGATCTGCAAAATTTTGTGGGAGTTATGGCCCTTTGAATTTAGAAATTTACAGATTTCCTGATTTATCATCTTGTAAACGCAACTACTGAACAAAATTTAACAAAACTTTGTATGCTTAGAAGAGCATCATATGTAGTTGTGCAAGTTACCAGGAATTTTTTATCTACAAAAGTTTTTTGGAGTTATGGCCCTTTGACCATAGAAATTTGCTGAAAATCCCAATTTCTGCAATGCCTTTCACATTTCTACCCAAGTGCTATAATGGATTTGACAGAATTTTTGATATGATATATTCAAATACATGCAAGTTCACTAGTTGAATGCATTTAGGTATAAGGTTCTCTCATTACATAATACTTTTGTGGGTTGACAAATGTTGGTTTTGTCAAATCGGTCTGCCTGGCACAAAGTTTGTCAGTGCAACTCCTCTTAAACTATTAAACTGAATTCAATGATACTTGGTATGTAGGAAAGACACCATATGTAGTTGTGCACACCAGAAAATTTTGATCCCTAAATTTTAGTGTGAGTTATGGCCCTTTGAACTTTAGAAATTTGCTGAAAATTCTCACTTATCACCTTGTCAGCACATCTCCTCTGTAAAGTACCATACCAAATTTTATGAAAGTTGGTTTGTAGATTGTACACCATAAATAGTTGTGCATGTTATCAGGAATTTATGATCCTCAAATACTGGTTTTGTGGGAATTATGGACCTTTGAACTTACTACTTTTGGGGAAACAGGGTTGGGGTGGGGAGACATCATATTTTGACTGCAAAAACACTTTAATTACCAGTAATGATATAAATTCAAAACTTTTCTGTAAACCAACCAACACCAAATTTAAGTCTATAATGTCTTCTGGAGGTGGTAAATTGTCTATACATCTTAAGGTGAGACCATACCAAATGATATATATCCAGATTTTAATGAAAATTGGAAGACATAAAGTTCTTAGTGAGATACATGATAAGTGAAATAAAAAATGAGGGTCAATGACCTTGTTTTTCATCCAATTGCAAATTTTTGCGATCGTATTATGTTATGGTGATGTCATCGTTGTTGTCTGTAGACACATTGGTTTCCGTGCGATAACTTTTCTTTGTAGTGAACCATTTGTAATAAAATTTTGATATGAGGTTTGTAATCACTTAAGGAAGGTTGGGGTTGCTGGCCCCTATTGTTTCAGATACAAGAGGCTCGCAGGAGCCTGAATTGCTCACCTTGTCTTGATGTCGACCCTATAAAGACTTCTAGAGCTAAATGAGCTGAACATTTAAGAAAGTTAGAGCTTTTCTCTATCTACTAAAGTTTTCTTTCTGTAGCCGTAGGCCCAAATCATGAAATACATTATTTTAGTGGCCATTACCCCAGCAAAAAAACACTATAATTCATTTTTTTAAGAGGTTGTTACCCCTATAATGGGTCATCTGACAACTTCGACCTTATGAAGACTTTTGTAGACCTAAATGAACTGAACATTTAAGCAAGCAACAGCTTTTCTCTATCTGCTATAGTTTTCATTCTATAGGCCAAAAATATGAAAAAAGCATCATTTATGGCATGGGCCAATACCCCTATAAGGTGTCATCTGACAACTTCGATCCTATAGAGACTTTTGTAGAGCTTTATGAGCTGAACATTTAAGCAAGCAACAGCTTCTCTGTATCTGCTATAGTTTTCATTCCATATGCCAAAAACATGAAAGAACGTTATTTTAGGGGCCGTAACCCCTATAAGGGAACATCTGACAACTTCCACACTATGGAGACTTTTGTAAAGCTAAATAAGCTGAACATTTAAGCAAGCAACAGCTTCTCTGTATCTGCTATAGTTTTCATTCCATAGGCCAAAAACATGAAAGAACGCTATTTTAGAGGCCGTAACCCCTATAAGGGAACATCTGACAACTTCCACACTATGGAGACTTTTGTAAAGCTAAATAAGCTGAACATTTAAGCAAGCAACAGCTTCTATCTATCTGCTATTGTTTTCATTCCATAGGCCAAAAACATTCATAACATATTAGGGGCTGTAACCCCTATAAGGGGTTATCTTAAAAACGAAAGAATATGGAATATGTGCCAAAAAGACACGATCCACATATTGAAATGATTTTAATAAATGTACAAAAGCAAAATTTCACTGCGTGTGAAGCGCTTTTCTGGATTAACCTTCATCAGACACGCTAGGAGTAGAAAACTTGGAAAACCGGTAGAATATTAAATTTGATAAAAAAAAAAGCCAAAAAAATATTACAACAATGACCAAACAGATAAATTTATCAATTTTTAAAGAAACAGTCAAACGTTGTCAAATTTTGAAAATATGTAAACTGTGTCTTTCCAACACATATTCCAGTACTCGAAAACTTCGACCCTATGGAGACTTTTGTAGAGCTAAATGAGGTGAACATTCTTGGTAGAAGACATCCCAAAGATGAAATGTGCAAAGTTTCAAAGCAATCCCTTCAGTTTTATGGAGGAGAAGATTTAACAACGACAACGGACGATGATGGACGGCGAATGTTTAATTTTCATCCGATTTTGATCATTCTTTTTTCATTGTATTCTTCAATAAATTCTGTGAGCAAAATGTACAACTCTTTTGATGCATCTTGTACTGTTTCATTGCTATTAGGGGTCAAAAGGGGGCTACACAAAAAAAATCAACTTTTTTTATTTGTGGTCTGATTTTCAAATTTCTTTTTTCATTGGAATCCTTGTAAAAATCCCTGTCTGTGTTTTTCAATCAGATTTGCAATATCTCCTACCATCTAGGGGGAAATTATTAAGGATCAAAGGGACCAAAAGCCCATTATGAGTTTACCTTGAAGGTTGGTATTACTCTATTTTGTTCGCAAGGTTGGGCGGAGCTTAATTTTCTCGGACTATTAGGTAGGATTTAAATGAAGAAGTCCGAAATAATTGACCCGTGACCAGCCCAATCAATAATATAGAGTAATATACTTTATTTAAATGTATAAACAAAATTCAAAAAATTAATTAAAAGTCAACCAAAGAAGGCATACATGTGTAAAAAAACTTTGCGAGTCCACCATGGGCTGCATGTGTCCAAAGCATTTGACAATCCATATTGGGCTGCAAAGGTACAGGGTTCAACATGTTGCGGTTGTATCATACTGCGCTTGGTGTAGCTTTTTATTAAATAAATGCAGTTGAAAACTGCAGTTTTGGTGGGAAATTAACAAAGACATATAGGAAAAACACAGCTTCAACACCATATATTTTTCTTTTTGTACACAAAAATTGACTAACGATATCTAAATTATGACCAAAAAACTAACATAAAATTCCTTAAAAAAATTGTGATGCATTGATGTAAAATAAAGTATATGTCATGGACTCTGTTTTTACAGTCAGTTTCATAAAGATCGCCTATGCCTGTATGTGTAAATAATCCAATAGAATCCAACTAAAATTTCAGGATGTTCAGACAGATTTTTCAGTGTACAGGTAAATTTTATCGGTAACATTGTTTTTAGCGTAACGTCCCACCTTAAATGGCTTTCTTTAAAGTTTCAACATTTCTTGAAATTTCATCATCAAATTAATGCATTTCTTTTATACAAACATATTTACACAAAAAGTTTAAGTAAAGTTTTTATATCCTTTTTATTTTCTAAACTTATGCATTGAAACTCATTCAACAGATTATTCTAAAAGTTTTGAGGAAAAAGGATATTTGGATAATGATCTAAACAAAATGAGACAATGTTACAAAATGGCTTCTGTGGTTGTTTCAGCATATTCAAACAAAATGAATTCATTTAATCTAATTAAGCATTGTGAAATTCTGATTCATTTCTTCTTGTTCTTTAGACAAATATATACAATAAGGGCATTTTAAAGTCCTTGCAATAAATGGCAGTTCTCTAAAATCATCTACAATGTACATGGAGATATTTTCCTCAGAATAATAATCATAGTTTTGATAATTATCTCCCTTTTTTTCAATTATCAGTAACACTATTATGATATTCTTGTTTTGTGTTCACTAAAATTACAGAAATAGTGTTTGATTCCTTAGGTTGTGAATGTAACCTGTCTGTATGTTGACAGTACACATATAATCTTTCTGACTCTGAGCAATAAACATGATAAAGTAACATGCATTCAGGTCGTTTTCCTCGGTCTTAGTAAAGGAATCAACAAGCCACACCTGATTGTTAAAAGTATTGTCATTATTTGAATATACATTGTATGTTTCAGTCTGTGCTCCAATATTGTGTCTCCTTATCTTCAAAGATGTGTTTTCTGCAACAAGGATAGTATCAGAATCCACATTTTTAGAACCTGTGTCAGACATAGGAGAACTAGATGATGTATTTCTCTTTAAATATTGGCTGGATTATCACACTCGTCCAAACTGATGGTGCAGTTTTTGTTTCTCATCTGAAATTCAGGATATTTGGTAGATAAAAAGTACTCAGCAGACTTCTCGTTAAGACAAACATGCTTCTTGAAGTTTTGACTAGTCAGTGAATACTTGTGTTGATGAAACCACACATTCTGAAAAAATATAAAGTTTCAAAAATTTCAGAAATATAAATATAATCTACAAAAGTTCTTTCCATATTAAATATTATTTTCAAGTATGCTCAAAACCTTGCAAAAGCATGTGTTGTTTACAAGTGTGTGTTGATGCTGAAAACTCTTTAGGGTACTTACTTCTTAATAATCAAGCCACGTGCACTCTGCTACACAGGTCCTACTTGCAAAAGCAAATTCATACTATATTGTAACACTTTTAATGCCCTCATGGCCACCACAAATGCCAGAGAATAATTTGACTTAGTTCAGTTCTGTGATTGTCTGTCTGTTCTGGTTTCAGGGGGCCTGAGTGGCCGAGTGGTCTAAGGCGCTGGTTTAAATACCACACTATTGATCACTAGCTGATGACCTCTCAGCTGGTGTTCAAGTACTGTATGTATTTAACAAAGAGACTTTCCCAACTGTATGTGATTTGGTTTGTTAGTTACCTGCCCAAGGTCGGTGGTTTCCTGGGCACACTGGTTTTCTTCACCATTAAAACTGAGCGCCCTACATGGCCCAGAGGCGTCGCTAAAGGGTGTTAAACACCAACATGCACACACACACCTAATGGTTTCAAAAATGATCAATTGAAAATACTGTAACACTTTTTTAAACCAATGGCAATACATAGCTGTTCAGTACAATAAGATGAAGGCTATATATGTTGAATTTTCGGCAAAATTTTGAAAATAATTGTGTTTACCATGTAACAAATTAAACTAATAAAAAACAAGTGTGGCCACTAAAAGTATGTCTCGCCTGCCGGCACCATCACTAAAATCAACTTTACCTAAGCTTTCATTTCTTGATATAAACACAAAAAGTGTCTGTATATCTAATAACAGATGCCTAGTTATTATACTTTTCAAGCAATCCATTGTCCACAAAAGAAATACAAAAAGTTTTCTGTCTGAAAAAAGACCTAAGTTCACAGAGTCACTGGAGCATAAAATAAAAAATGGGGTCATGGTCACATGGCATGGTGACAGTTACAGTGTCCACAACCGCAACTGTCTGTTTACCCAATATCAGATGCCTAACTTTCCAGCAATTCATCGTCCACAAAAGTCTTACAAAAAAGTTTTTCGGCCTGAAAAAGACCTAAGTTCACAGAGTCACTAGAACGTGAAAATGGGGTCAGGGTCACATGGCATGGTGACAGTTGCATAAACCATAACCTGAACTGTCTGTATACCAAATATTGGGGCTTGTTTAGGGGGGGGGTACCAATATCCCATATCCCCATAAATTTTTCATCAAATATCCTGTATCCAAAAAAGTGTTTTTCCAGTATCCCATATCCCTGTAAATAAAATTGACAAAAATATCCCATATCCCAATAAGAGGGTCGGGAAGACCTTTTCCGGGACGCCGGGATTGGCCATATTATTTAACGGGAATTCGGGAAAAGCGACTACCGGGACACGGGAACCTGCATTTTATTTTTCGGGATGCGGGATCGGAAGTTTTTATTATCCGGGAAAATGGGATTATAAAATTATTTTGACGGGAATTCGGGACGGGACTCCCTCCTCCCCTCCCCCCAATAAGTTTTGTCTCAAATATCCCGTATCCCACTAAGAAAATGTGTGAATATCCCATATCCCATTATATCCTAAACAAGCCTCAATATTAAATGCCTAGCTATTATACTTTTCAAGCAATTCATTGTCCACAAAAGTCTTACAAAAAAGTTTACGACGCCGCCGCCGCCGCCGCCGGAAAGTAATACCTATGTCTCGCCTTCCGCGACTATTCGTCGCAGGCGAGACAAAAATCATGTATTTCTTCTTGACTATTGTATTGTGTGTCTATAACTTATTTTCGCGTTGTCTTCCATGTTTACTGATTTTGCCTTGTAATGACCCCGGGAGCAGGCCCCTGTGGTTAACATTTCCACTGTAATTTGACATACCCTCAATGGCTCATGCACCTGTTAATAGTTATACATAAAAGACTTTATACGTGCATATAAATCCAACTATGCAGTGTTGTATCATCGAAAAACCTTACCTTACCTTACAAGTTGAGCGGCGACTTCAAAAATCAAAACGAAAGTACATCTTGACACATGCGCAATAGCAGGAAATTAGAATCTTTGGCTCTACAAAATTAGTAACTCCGGGGATTGAATGACTGGGACTGGGTTACCCGAAGTTATTTGTTTGCATGCTCTTGCTGTAAAACCAGTCGAAAATTAGAATCTCCGGCATATAAATGACTGGGTTACCCGAAGTTATTTGTTTGCATGCTCTTGCTGTAAAACCAGTCGAAAATTAGTATCTCCGGCATTATTGAAAATTGCCGGAGTTACTAATTTACTTCGGGGATTGAATATGTAACTTGTATTGATGATGTAAATTTGTAACTCCGGCATCATTTAAAATTGCCGGAGTTACTAATTAGTAACTTCGGTACTATTTTTTTTACCGAAGTTACAAATAAAAAACTTCGGCAATAAAAATTTGTAACTCCGGGTACAAATTTACATTGCCGAAGTTTTTTATTTGTAACTTCGGTAAAAAATTTTAGCACCGAAGTTACTAATTAGTAACTCCGGCAATGAAAATTTGTAACTCCGGGGACGAAATTGTAAGTTCGGGGATGAAATTAGTAACTCCGGGGTATAAAAATTTGTAACTTCGGCAAATCGTTGAATTGCCGGAGTTACAATTTTCCATTGAAAGCAATGGAAAAATTAGTAACTTCGGGAGGGTCCACTCCGGCTTTCCATAAAATTGTAAGTTCGGGAATGAAATTAGTAACTCCGGGGTATAAAAATTTGTAACTTCGGCAAATCGTTGAATTGCCGGAGTTACAATTTTCCATTGAAAGCAATGGAAAAATTAGTAACTTCGGGAGGGTCCACTCCGGCTTTCCATAGTATTTCAATGAAAAATTTAAATCAAGAACAGTCTTAAGAATGCTAAGT
Source organism: Arcuatula senhousia (assembly GCA_963971305.1). NCBI lineage: Eukaryota > Metazoa > Mollusca > Bivalvia > Mytilida > Mytilidae > Arcuatula > Arcuatula senhousia. Next base: position 46,784 of record CAXARO010000758.1, read on the forward strand.
GCGTTAGAACCGTTCGACATTAAGTGGAAGAAAAGGGTGACGGTGCCTTATATTCTTGTACTTGTTTTTCTGACATTATCAAAATTTCGAAGTTTTATGCTTAACGAGAGACAACTCTAAAGTCAACATTCCTTGTTGACAATGGAATGCTTACCATTAGAATTTTCAAAAAATGTTGATTATGCTAACAAAACGAGATTAAGGAGACGGATATAAAAAAGCTTGCCTTGTTTCCGAATCCTTACATTGAAATATATTGTATTGTATTGTATTGTAGTCTTTACATCAATAAAATACTGTTTAAACTAACAAAACGAGAGCAATTAAAATTTCTTATGAACATGAAGAATTGTACCAATTTCAAAGATTTCATGCATTTTATCTGACAAGTATAATTTAGGTTTATACAACGGTCTAGCTTTGTTTGATTCAGCAAGTGAGATCTTTAAGGGTCATTTCGAGAATAAGGACTTGCTCTCTTCTATCAGTATTTTGTTACAGTCTATGTGCCATACTTTCACTGCGATCCTGGTGACCCATCTTTATTATTGTTCTAAAAGAAAGATCTTAACAAATTTAATTTTTTACCTTTAACCGACTTTCATCGGTAGAAATTTTTAATCAAAAGTGTCCATCTCTTCCTTGATTTGCCTATCTCATTTCTCTTCTTTCCAAAAGACCAAAAATTATTTTTTGTTTAATATTCTCGACCTCAGCGAATTTCAGGTAATTTTATTAAATTTAACATTTTATAATTCATCAGTCTCATCCTACAAAGTAGGGGCATGTTGTGTTCGGCTCTGTTCGTCCACCCGTCCGGTCGTACGTCCGTCCCAAATTTTGTGAGATGAGGCATCATGTCTTTTGGGCATTCTTATTGTCATATGTTGATTCCAATATAGATATAATTTACACCATATTAAGCGTTATTTTCTTTTTGAGTTCGTCTTTTTTTAGTTGTAATTTGTTCTTCTTCGATAAAAAGGGTTTAATAATCCCATATGAACACCCTGAAGGTTGTCCTGACTATTTCCATGTCTTGTTGGGAGACAAATTAATTGCATGCCTAATCATGACACCCCCTAGTTTGCTCCTTTAAAAAGACATTCTAGATTGGCGACGCTACAACGAGGTGTTGATAAGTTTAAAGTTTTATTTCAGACCTTAAAATTCCTAGAAAAGGCTCCGACTAGTATGGAAAACTTTCAAATGCAACTGCTTGCTTTTGATTAATGTTAAAAAGTTGAAAACTTATGAACACCTGAGAAAATAATTGTTGGTGTATTATTTTGATCCTGAACTTTACTATAAAAGTAGCAGCAAATTAGTTGAACATTATGGATTAACTACTCAATTATAAATAATTTAAGAATGATAAAACAATGGCGCTTCCATTAAAACCCTCTCGAGTAAACGAAATTTAGAGGGTTTAATTATTAGAATTAAACACTTCTACATAATTGAATTGTCTTCAAATAGTGTTTGTTGGACATTGTGATTGACCATCTAGTTGGTTTTTATTTAATTACTTTTTTCTGTCTTGTACTAGGAATTAAACCTAGCTCTCTAGCTGTTACAGTCAGTAGTTTTAATAATTTAACCCTCTATAGCGATCGCTTATTTCGACAAATCTTGGATATCTTTTCAAAGAAGCTACATCATTGTAGTCATAAAATTTAGTTATATTTTTCATCTAGGTGGTAAAGTTGTTCTTTTCATTTAATTTTCGTTTGTTTGTCTGATCACTGATCTGCGTTTGATATATTATGTCATTCAGTTTTTTTAGACTTTCCTTTCTTGTTTTATCGTGCATTAACCATAGACATGGTCGTCCGCCAGTTCCAACTATTCAACTTTTCATAGTAACTGACTTTGCAGTTTTAGAAATTTTAAAGCTGATTGGTTGAACAGATGAACCAGTGGACAAGGTGGAAGCAGTGCAGGGCAGAAAAATTAAATATCTAATCAACTGTGCATGTTCTGGTTCAGAGAAAGAAATATTCCTTGCAAAAAATGACTCATTTTTTTAACAAATAGCCAATAACAAAATGTAAAAGAGTGCCAAAATATATCTTTGCAAAGTCTTAATACCACAGGACACATTCTTAATTTATATAAGTACATATTAATCTTCATAAGTGCATGAAAAATTTGAATACATTATTATTTTAAGATTTTTTGTTGATACTTTAAAACGTTGAAGGGAGACAATAATTTGTGCTTTTCATATTGTCAATTACATTTATTAAGTTGACAATTATTGTCTACCGTTTATTTATTTATTCAAATATCAAAAAATCCTTTAAAAATAAAATACCTTGAGTAATTTCCATGCTCTTGCATCGATTTATATATATAACTATACATTAACAAGATTAGCTTTTTAAAAAAGCTGAGAGTAGTATAGATGCACCGATCAAGCCCATTTCTCGGGACGTCCCCGACGTCCCATAGGCTGCCTGTGACGTCATATCCACTTCCGGTCCGCCATTTTGCTTCCGGTTCCGCCATCTTGCTTCCGGTCCGCCATTTTGCTTCCGGTTCCACCATTTTGCTTCCGGTCGTCCATCTTGCTTCCGGTGACACAACATCCGGTAATTAAGGGGAGGTAATTCCGCAAAGTCACCGAACGGTAAAAGGCTTGTAACTTAGTTATTCCTTGACCGATTCCTTTCGGGTTTGTTGCATTGTCTTTAGTAAGAAAATGTCTCTTTGATGATTGTCTTTGTGGTCTTCAGTGGTCATTAGAGGCTTGACCAGTAGGTGACCATTTTCTATTTCTTATCAAAGGTGGGGTTGTAGTATATCATTGGAAAGGTCGCAAGGTGTGGTTGCCATTTTTGAGTTGTTTGAGTAGGTAGTGGTCAGTGGTCAGTCAGGGCTTGACCATTAGGTGATCCCTTTTTCTTCTTGTTGTATACAAAGCGTGTAATATGTCATTGTAAAGCTTGTGAGGTCTAGTTTTATATTCTTTCTTTTGTGTCAATCTAAGGGAAGTAACTCTTGGTTTCTACTTTGTTTTTAGTCTTGTATTTGATACCGTTTCGTAAGGAATTTGCCGGGCTTTGTGGGGATAGGCTTTAAGTACTGGTTTGATTCTTTTTATAAGGCGTTAGGGATAACAAATCGATTTTAAGTTTCGATACTTTATTTTGAACACAGTAATAGGTTTCAGTCTTCATCCTCGTCTTCTTCACTCTCCTCGTCAGGCCTGAACTGTTTTATTTTCTCATCCAGCAAGTACTTTCTCTTCTCAGTAGCGTATTTCCAAGACTCTTCATACTCATAATCTTCATCGTCCCTCAGTCGTTTTGCCGTTTGTTTGATCTTCTTGTGGAGTGGATCTCGTGCCATTTCCATTTGCCACATAATGTTATTGACGTAGCGATTTTTTAAAGCTTCTCTATAGAGCGGGAGCAAATCCAAGTCAGCCTTTGATATTGCCTCTTTTTCGTGGTGACCCTTTTCCGTGTATTCATCCACTTTCTTTTCGTGTTCGTCTTTGTGGCTGATCATCACTTGTCCAATAAAGTCACCCCACGGATCAAACTGTTCTCCGGGGTAAGTTTCTTCGTCTTCAGACAAGTCGTCACTCTTTTCTGATTCCGTATCCTCCTCTTCCTCTTCCTCAGTTTCCCATTCCGGGTCCTCCTTCAACCATTCCGGTTCCTCCATTTTTCTTTGATGCTTCTGTTCTTTGTGTCTCTGTAGATTGAACAACTTTTGACTTGTGTATCCGCATACGTCGCAATGGTACATCTTTCCTTCTCGACGGCCGGTTTCTATCTGATGATTTTTGTTCCGTCTTAGTAAATTTATCTATCACTTCTGAAAAGTGTACCATGTTGCTTACAGAGCGCTTATTACACGGACGGATTAGATTAGTCTCG
>CAXARO010000759.1:0-81702 GCA_963971305.1 Arcuatula senhousia
TATTTTATTTATTATGTCTTCACTACCATGTTGCGGTGTGTGTTACTTCCGTTCCATAAGATCGCAATGAAAGAGAGATATTTGTCGCGCCATAAAACCTGGTTTAATCCACCATTTCATTTGAAATGCCTGTACCAAGTCAGGACCATTTTGATCTATAACTATTCCGGTATGTCTTCCATGTTCTCTTGGACATTGAGACTGATCCTCCAAGTTCGGTTATTTCGTTATTACCTTTATTTACCAAAAAGTACTATATGTGTTTATTTCATAAATGCATACACTATACAAATGTTTGCATGAAATGATATTGAACAACTTTGGACTATTTGAATTACAAAATGTTTCTTTGTCACAGATAAAAATGATGTAGTCTTTTTAATTTTATGAAATATAAATTACAATAAAGTTCCAGACAATAAATTTTGCTACGCCTGTCGCGCGTTTCGTCTATTCAATACTCATCAGAAAAAAAGATTATGGTGTGCTACTTGACTATATTTGGATATAGCAATTAAGTTTGTATATAAATTATGTACAAGTTGCAACATTGTGCATGTTGCAACATGTACAAATAAAATGTACATGTTGCAACATGTATGGTGCCATCGTTCAAGTTGCAACATGTACACCCTTATCTGTACATGTTGCATCATGTACAAACTTTTTAGTGAAATTTGTTTTAACTTGAACAAACGGCATACAAGGATTAATTGGTGTCTAGTTATAATCCACTGAATGTAATTTGCTTAAAATTTAGCTTTTTTACAAATACAAATATTATCAAGGAGATTTTATCAGAAAAATAAAAATGTCCAGCATTATTCAAAGTAAATTTATTATTGCAAGTTGCAGAGATGAATGACACTTCAAATTACGTACAATTTAGTTTGGGACACTAACATCTCCCCGTACATTTTTTTCCTTTTACAAATTTACAAAGAAATGTCCTTGGTCTCTACTAACAAACATTTAACTGTCTGAAAATCCACTCAATATCAGAAACATCATCTACACTCATCATCACACATTTAAGTCCTACTCATGTTACCTTTTATCTGGCCTACTCTTGTTCATATCTGTCCTATGGACACTTATTAAAATCTGTAGTTAATTTACCATGGAATAAATCGCTCAAATGCAAAAAATACTTGCTCAAATAAAAAAAAGCACCTCAGCACTGATTACTTTCTCTTGTCTCAAAAGATTCAACACTTATCACTTTGTTATAAATTATAATTTTTCTATCTCTGACAATTAGTTTGTGTGTTGCTGTACAGGGACTTGCGCCCCTCTATCAACTCTCTAACTTGATTGTTTCTATATTTTCTTTTTTTATTTCTTTGTATTCATAAATATATATGTATTTAAGCTAGGGTTCCTCAACACTGTACAAAACAAAATATTTTAACATCATGTCTTTCTGTATACCTTTGTACCTACAAATAAAACAAATATATCAGAATAAATTATATATAAAAAAGAAAAAAAAATCAATATTTTGTTATAGTCAATGTTCCATGTTTATTCGTATGAGGGAAGCAAGTCAATGTGGCTACTGCTCGTTTTAGGCTTTTTCAATTCTTATATATGAGAGCTGATGTATCTTCGTCAGTAAAGGTATTGTTTTCTTGAGAATTGTTCTCGGCAAGTTGCAAAATCTCTTGATAGAATTTCTGCTGCAATTAAGTTATTTTGCAAATTTGTTTTGTTATGACCTAACAAATCTACTCAGTTTAAGCTGAGTGGGAATTAATTGAGATATGCTATCATGTCTATTATAATTCAATCCAAGAAAATTAAATTGTTTTTTTTCGAAATAAGGAAATATATTGTCTTTTATGGCCAATTGTACAAGTTTCAACAAATTTCATTAAAAAGATTGTACTTGTTGCAACATTTACAGCAAAAGGTGCACATGTTACAACTTGAACAATAGCACCATACATGTTGCAACTTGTACATTTTATTTGTACATGTTGCAACATGTACAATATTGTAACTATTTGTTCTAACTTGTACAAATGTCATACATGTATATATATATAAGGATTAATTGTCTAAGCTTTATCATCTGATACAATTTGCTTGAAATTCTGCTTTAATATCCCCGAGCCCAGCGGAGTTGAGGACGGGTTATAGATTTTGATTCGTTTGTTCATATGTTTGTACGCAATGGTTTTTGCTTTGTTAATATCTTGGGTTAAGGTGAAAATCTTGGCAATTACAATTAGTATAGATGAACAGTATTTGAAAAGTACGTATATCTTGGATAGTAATTGACATATGTTCCATTGCAATTAGTGTTTTGGGACACTTACATCTTTTCTTACAATTTTTCCTGTTACAATTACAAGCATGAAAAAATCAGTGCATTCTAACTATTGACATTTTGCATACAGCCTAAAACTCCACTAAACATCAGGTACATCCGCTACACTTACAAGCACACATCCAGTTAACTCAATTTGTGTCCTTCTCATGTAACCGTTTTATCATTGTGCACTTCTCTCATTTACACTTGATAACTCCTAAGTCACTAGTTACAATCTGCAGTAAAACCATTCAAAACAATTTCGCTCAAATGAGCTTCTAAAAATATTCAATTTTAATCACATTGAACATCTTTTGAACTCTCCTATCTAAGGCAATAGGTTGTAGGCTGCTGCAAAGGGACTTGCGCCCCTCTATCAATATTTTAACAGTCAGTGTGTCATGTTTTTTCTTCAAATGACACACTGACTTTTACAAAATGCTGAAAGAGAGGGGCAAGCCCCTTTAGCTGTTGCTTGCCTGGGCCTTTTTCAATTCTTGTATGAGAGCTGGCGTATCTCCCTCACTAAAGGCACTGTTTGTTGCAGAATTGTTCATGGAAAGCTGGGCAATCTGTTTATAGACCTTATGCTTTGTTTCACTCATTTTGGAAATGCAACATTGTAGTGTTTTACCTTTAGACATTTCCCAGTTTAAGCTGAGTGGTCATTGAGATGTCTTTTAAATTTCTATCATTTCTATTATAATGTAATCCAAGGGGCTGGCACAAGTTTCTGGGTAAATTCTAAAATAAAAAATAAAAACAACAAACACAATTAATTTAAAACTGACTTTTATGTCCCTTTTATTTACAAAAAAAGGAATATGTACAACTTTTTTGTACACGTTGCAATATGTACAATATTGTAACTTGTACACAACATATGCATACAGCGTTCGCGCGTAATTGTTATAATGCATTCAGCAAGATTTTAAATGCAAATTTTCTAAAAAAAATAGTTTCTGATGCTTGTATGGAAAACGCCCAAATGAATTGTTTGCTTACATGCACGAGTTCCACAACAGAAACATTCTATTTTGGTCCAATCGGTCATATCATTATCACAGGTTAAAGTAGAATGTCTACAACAAAGAGTGTTTTGGTATGGCAGTGTAAGACATATTTGAATAACAGACAGTAGTTTTATGAAGGTTTTCTGAAGATTCTACTTAAATCTTATTCTACTTAAATAAAATTCACATTGCCCATGCTTAACACAAAAATATGTAATGAATTTTAGTCCAGACAATTTTAAAAACTGTGAAACGTTATAGCGTGAAACTGTCCGTGCGTAAAATATGCTACACGTCAAGATACAATGTATTTCTTGGACGATTTATAGAATAGTTAAGCAGTTATATTTTTCATACGGTACATATAGTGCTAACGAAATTTTACAAGTCTGATACATTAAGTTTAACATTCAAATTGTTAACTCTGTTCACAACTTTAAAAAAAAGGGTATTGTGTAAACGAAGTAAACATACTTTTAATAGACTTATGCTAACTCTACTGAATTGTATATCCTCTATTCAATGGGTCTTACACCTTTTTGGCAAATAAACTTTCATCAGCGATAAGCTTGTCGGTAAAACTCCAGTAAAGAGAACCAGAATCTGACGCCAGGTAAGGCCACTATTACTTTGCATATAGATCGAGTGGGATGAGAGAGCCTTGTCGTAATCATGGTAAACCTGTCCGTTAATTATAATGGTATCATGATAGGAAAAATGTTTTGATCTTCGCCTTTCTAGGTCCTTAATAAAAGTAGAACCTGTAGAAACTCTTTCTCGAGGCGATTTGCCCAATTTATTTTCATATAGCAGTAAAACATCCTGTCTGTCCCAGATTTGTCTTGTGGCCCAATTTCCTCCACTTCAACATCATTTCAATTTCATTTTATCATCCTTTTCTGAAAAAGCCGAACTCGTCCTGCTAAGGAGTATGATATTGTTTTATAAAGAAATGAAATCCAAGATCCATCATGATATTCAAACATTGGTGTATGCATGCGTATGCATGGCAAAACATCATGAAAAAGCATGGCATCACCAGAAGGGAAAGATGTTTTCATTCCGGTGCATTTTTCAGATAGAATACTGAAAGGTGAGCGGTTATCTAAACCATGCATAAAATGCGGGTGTCCATACTTGCACGTAATCAATATGAAGTTGTTTTGCGGTTCCGAAAATTGTAATCAGTTGCAGTTTACCTCGTCATCAATTGCAACTTTTAAAAAAAAGCTTGATGCATACACATAAATTTGAACGGATGAACCTGATGAAAAAAGAATGCCCCGTGTCAATTTGTTGCAGCGACACCAGAATGAATGATAAAACATCTTGGATTTAATCTGCCTAAAAGATGACCCTATTTTTCAAACTTATTACCGCTACAATAAAAACCATAAGTAGTAAAATTTTCAACCACAAAAAGGCATTGCAGGACCTAAACATTGAAGAATATCTAAAGTCCCCTCTGACACGTGATTGCTATGCTTCTCCCTTTGTCAATGGTCCATCTGGTCATGTCATCAAGGGTGATCTTAAGATAATTGAAAATGATTTATTACGTAATGTGGTTTCCCATGGATCTAAATTCAGGGAACCACAACGTATAAATTGGAATCACAACTTTAAGATCATCATGGACGCTGTGGAGGACTATGCTAGAGCCTGGATAAAGAAGGAAAAGGACCAAGAACCAGAGCTTGAATCACTGTCGGACTGGGTAAGGACTATCCGATCTCTTGTACGAAGCCGAATAGACAAACTTCGCAAATGTGTGAAAATTACAAATACCAAAACGCGGGTATAAACGGTTAATTTGGATATGCTATATATCGATATTTCAAGGAGTAACTTCTCATCAGTAACATTTATATCCAAACATTGGAAGGTCAAATCCAAAATTGTTGAAAACGAAAAGTACTCAAAACCAAAACGTTCGAACAAGGAAGCCAAATCCAGCACCGAGAATATCGACCATGTGCATTACAAGGAAATAAACCTGGTGTTTTAAACAATTTTGAATTCAAAAGTCGGAAATTTAAGCAACAAAAATATTAGAAATTTTATGGCAAATCGTGTCAGACAAGTCTGACGACCAGGCTTGTGATAACCCTCGGGGACCTCTGGTCCACTGCAGCGGTTATCGCCCAGTAGTGAACCCCAATCCTTCTTCTGTATTTAGAGATCGTGGAGCTCTCAATTGTCTCTCTTCCTTACATGACAAGTATGTTGTCACGCCAGCAGGCAAGGCTTCCAATAATATAGTTTTTGTATGTAAAGCACATTATTACAATTGTCTAATAAAAGAACTAAGCATTGATGGTAATACTTCCGCTAGTGCTACATACAAACAGACTCCATTTAACAAAGATGAAATCATAGCCAACCATAGCTCTTTTGTGTCCTCTTTCAATATTCAATTGAAAGAGGAACATAAAGAGTTACTTTATTTGTACTGGATACCTAAACTTCACAAAAATCCGTACAAAGAAAGGTATATAGCTGGATCTTCATCATATTCAACTACAGAGCTGTCTGTTTATTTAACTAAAATCTTGTCTGCTGTCAAAAAAGGTCAACAAGCAGACTGTGACACTATTTGCAATCGTAGTGGAATCAACCATATGTGGATTTTGAAGAACTCAAAAGATTTGTTAGATCATTTTAAACCTAGATCATTTTCTGAGGTTCACTCTTTGAAAAGGTTCGATTTTTCAACTTTATACACTACCTTGCCACATGAAAAACTAAAATGTCGCCTGCAAAAAATTCTCGAAAAAGCCTTTTCAAACTCTAGGAATTTTGTTGTTTTTGGTTATAAATTTACATTCTTTTCCAAAACATCTTTCAAACATAAAATTTGTTACACACTGGAACAGGTTTGCAGCATGCTTGATTTCCTCATTGACAGCATATTGATGATGTTCTTTCTGTCAAGAACACTTCATTTGGTAAATGGATTCCTTCAATATATCTTCCAGAATTGGAGATTAAAGAGACCACAGGATCAAATTGCTTCACGTCTTCCTTGGATTTGCACCTCGAATTTGACCAAGGTGGTCATCTCAGTACAAAAATTTACGATAAAAGAGACTTTTAATTTTCAAATTATTAATTTTCCTAATCTGCAGGGCAATATACATACTTCCCCTGCATACGGTGTTTATATTTCACAACTTATTCGATATGCACACATTTTACAGATTTTTTTTATCAGACACCGATTTCTTCGTGACCGACTTTTGGAGCAGGGCTATAAGAAAATCGTCTCATATGATCCCTAAAAAAATTCTTTCTTCGTTATCAGCCACTAGTAGAAAAGTTGAAAATTGAGTTAAACGATATGGTGGTTAATTTTTTTAATTAGTGTTTGACTGGTCTGCTGTACTGAGATGATAACCTCAATATCCCTATTGTGTCTCACAACTATGTTGTGTTCTATGGTCATTACCGGATCCTAAGATCGCATGGAAGAGGGAGCTTTGGCGCCATAAAACCTGGTTTAACCCACCATTTCGTTTGAAATGCCTGTACCAAGTCAGGACCATTGCGATCCACCAATTATCCGGTATGACTGATTCGTTTTTGTCATTTTCTCTGGACCATGAGATTGATCATTCAAGTTCGGTAGTTTTGTTATTACCTTTATTCGATAATATATGTAAAAAGGTATAGACATACAAATATTAATACTTTTTAATATATTGCAAAGAACCAAATCAAACCAGCCGTTTGGTTTACTTTTCGAGAAAAGATTTAAGTAAACTTCGGCTTGCTAAAATAAACAAAACAAAAAGATAAATAAACTTCCGATCAACATTTTGGTTTGCATAACACGCTTGTTTAATTTGCACCAATCTGTATAGATCAAAACATATAAAAAAATCAACATATAACATTGATAAAAGATCATCAAAAAGATGATCGGTTGTTGGCTGTCCATCTATATCGAACAAATTTTATATCATAGTTTTTAATGTTTCAGTCTTTCAGCTTTTCTTGAAAAAAAAAAGAAGTAGCTTATTTTACTTGTAAATTTTGATCCTTTCTGTATTGCCAATTGGTATAAAACACTTTGGGTTTACGCAAATGATAGATCTACACATAGACAATACCTTAAGTAACTAATCAATAACAAATAAAACGAACATAAAATGACTTCTTAACGCAATAAAAATGACAACAAAGTTGTTCTAAACGCAAGTGAAACTGAATTTATTATAGCGCTGAAGGAAAACATATACTGTTGTCAAAAGTGCAATACCATATTGTGCTTAAGATGGTCACAAAATTAGATAAATATGATAATGTTTGAAGAATTTAGCGTCTTAAAACTTGTCTAAAATTTTAAGACCTTTTGCATGAAGTGATATATGCTTTTATTATATTTTGCTATAATAATCTATAATATTCGATGCATATCATTAAGGTGGTTAAGGGGTGTAAGCAAAATCCATCAGTTGTTTTATCTTTATTTTGCAAAATAAAATTTCCATTTGTACATTGAAAAAATGCAAAAAATAAATTGGGTTCACGGACCTTTCCACTGACTTATGTCCTTACGAAATTGATGACCTAAGTTTTGATATACAAAAAAGAACAATAAGTGGGGAAAGGGATCATTACGTGTCATTTTGAGCATGAAACCCATTAAATTTTAGTTATAGTCATATATGTTTAAGAAAAACTATATCTCCTTATAGAAATTTGGCACACATCTTCCCGCCAATTATCTCCCCTTTAAATGAAACTTTTCAGATAAAACGATAGTTTTGCTTAATGTTGTGTCATCTTTATTTCATTTAATTACACAAAGAATTAAATTATTTCTTTTTATGTAATAATTATAAATGTATACTAAACATTTGCAAGATATTCGAAAAAAGATGTTCAGTCTTATACCACTGAAACCACTGAAAACGAACATGCATTTGTCTGAATATCAGATAAGTTAAAAGATTAGTGCATGTACATAAATCAAACCGACACAGTTGCTTTCATTTTAATTATAGATACTGTAAGCAATGTTTATGTTAACGCTCTTTTTTAAATAAACGAAGCCAATAATGTAAGTTTAGCTTTATAATTACAGATGAGACCAAATCTTACCTGAAGTGTACAAAAGGGAACTTTGAGCAGGCCTGTGGTTCATTTTTTCTGATCTGATCTGGTCTGGTTTTCTTGACCAAACAAAGTAGCAGACCTAGGTTCACTTTTATGGTTTGGTTCTGGAAACAGATTAGACCTCACCACAAGTTAGGTTCCGGCAAAGTAATGGCCTAGTCTTCTTTTATTAGTGAGCCTTGAGTGAACCAGACCTAGACAAGTGGACCAGACGTAAGCCAGTGCTCCGCAGATATCCTTGTTTTTCTTATGGGGAAGGACCCCCTTCACTTTTATATCTGTAGCGCATCAACTGTTTTTTTCTGGCATAGCTACATGTATACATCAAGTGGTTTATAACTAATACAAACTTAGAGAAAATCAGGTCATTATGTATATAAAAAAGAGATTTTGCATTACACTGTTGCATGGAAACAGCAATTATTTGCTTTAAAAAACTTAAAAACGGTGTCAACAAACTTTTTTGCATGAAATTTGAACACTATTCTTCCCAAATACATGTATGTTGACATTTACAGCTTTCTGTAGAGCAGATGTTTAAGTTTGAAAAAATAGCCTCAACCTTGGTCATCGCCGTTTAGATTTTTCGCTTTCTTAAGGGAGTACTCAACATTTATGCTTAAATAAGATTCTGTCGTTTAATTTTCCTAAAAGTTTGCTAAAATATGTACTTAGTACGTGAAATTATTGAAAAGTCTTTAGACAATCGAACCATAGGTTTCTTGGGAAATTTTTCAATGAACATAATGGAGAATTAGCATTTCCTTTTTTGGTCACTCAGTAGTTTGACATCTTTAAATAAATTCCCCTGACTAAAACGTTCAAGTGATATTTAAGAGTTATCTCCCATATCTGTTCTGTACACCCTCAAGGGCCATAAAAGTTTTATTTTATTTTAGAACTTAAAAAAATACCTAAAAATACACAATCCTAGTTTCCCTTTGCATCTAAGTTTTTTTATATATTTTTAACCCTAAAAAAATGGGAAACCTGCTAATTTATGGTCTAGTCTGCGTTCAATAGTGAACCAAGAATGGACCCGACCTAGTGCAGACCAGACCTTAGTTCTGGTCTTGTCTGATTTAAATAGTGAACCTAGAGTTGCCAAGACCTAAATCTGGTCTGCTCTAAGTCTGGTCCACTGACGGAATGGTCAGTACTATATAGGTCTGGTTTGCCTGTCCACACAACTTTATATCTAGTTCATCAAGCACAAGACAAATACAGAACAGAATAATTTATTTATGTAGAAAGCCCATATTAGGCATATGGCTATAAACAAAAAGAAAAAGGAGACACGTGCAAGTGTCATGCAATGCCAAACAAAATATCATGGAAGAAAGAGTGAAATCATAAAGTTTGAAATGATTTGCCCTTGCATTTCAATACCTAATTCCTACGATTATTTCTACCTCAGGCACATTTTTTTTATAAATAGCTCTAAAAGTCCAAATTTAGGTTTCAATTCAACAGTTTTCTTTATTTTCATTGTTCTATCATCTCTGTTTCTAGTGTTTGGCTTTTCTTATTGATTACAGCACCAATGATATGACAAACCCTGCTTCAGTCGTAACATTTTTTTGTATTTATATGACCACAGCAAAAGTTTTTTTACCTGTAACAAAATCATGCTGAGTTTGGGTTTAACAACAAATGTGCGGACTTGAATCTGCACCTCGGATAGGTATCCCTTCCTCTTATATAGAAATGTGGGTATTTATAAATCAAACAAGACATCATCGTCACACCACATTTTTATTTTTTTAAGTTAATGCCATTTATAATCTGATAATTATAGTAGAATATATTTAAAGGCATGACGACCTTATTTATCCTCCTGCAAGACGTCCCTTATTCTGAAATTATCATTTTTTCTTTCATCATAAATCTATGCCAATATAGATAAATTTTCATGATTTTATTATACATGCTCTATGGAAACAACTAAGACCTAAGGTAAAAACTGGTGCACGAACACAAAACACCGTACTCCTTTCGTAAATGGATCATAAAACTGTACAATTCAGACAATAAGAGGGTTGAGATAAAATGCAACCGGGTTCCTGTGGACATGTAAAGCATTGTAATATATCTAAATGTAACTCAAGATATATCTTGGTCAATGTGGGTTGTTGCCACAATATAGAACAAGAAGAAAAATATTCTGATGACGATGAGTTACTTCATTTTTTAAGTAAAACAAATTTTATTCATTTTTTTACACTTTCTTTTTTTTACGCTCATTCGCCCCAAATACCTCGTTCCAAACTGAACGTTCTAGAAAATGAACTGATTAAAATAAAAATAAATACGATCAAAACAGTTCATCAAAAGTGTCCACGTCTTTTCGGGAATGGGGTCCTCTAGATCATATATTCTGAATTCTAAACGATTTTATTCCTCAATTGAGGCGTGGAACTCCGTCATATGAGAGCCAAAAAGATGATCCATCTTTGATGTTTCATGGTATGGGGGAGCTTTCTTCAATTCAAAAGGTATGTAAAATACAATAAGGCTGTTCATTGACATCTTATATTTTTGCTGTGCTCGCATTTAGGCAATGTCTTTCTCATATTATATGTTCGACTAAATTGGCATTATTACTTAACAGGTAAACGGTCTTGCTGTAACATAACTCACGATACGGCTTTTGACCGATTATTTCTACTAAAACGTAAACGTTCGTCCCAGAAATGCCATGGGACCATTTACCTTCTTACCCGGTTGAAATATCCATATACATTTTACTTTCTTCTGTTCAGATATTAAAACCCGATATTTTAATTTTAAGACATACAGAAAAAAAAGAATTTTGACAAGACAGCGTTGTTTTCAACGGGGCAATCTTAGGTACTTTGCACTTAACACAGTCGCCTCATTTTAATTCACATTTGATATTTGCATGAATGCATATAGCTTGTGTTCTTCAGAATTAGAAAAATAAACTTTATCAAACAGTCGAACGGACAATTAGTATCTTTATTCGGGTGTTGATTCTCTCCATGTCCATTGATTACATAAATGACAATCTGTATTTAAAAATACGATTCACAATTAACTGATAAAAATACCGCGCAAATAAACTCCAAACACATAATATACGAGTTTCACTAAAGCGACGAATGTTGTGCTTCGCGCTGAGGCAGCCTTTAGACTTAGGGAGTATACAGATGTAGTCATTTTTTTCCACAGGATGAGAATGGGAAACATGAACGTGCAATCTAGGAATGTCGCTAAATTACTTTCTGCTAGACACAATCTGGTCATTTTTATATGGGATTTTTTACTTATGTTAGATCATATTTGATTTTAAACATGACGCATCCGTACAATAAACCATTTTCCTATTTCAGGGACTGCTGAATAATTTAGTATTTTTAGGACTGAACCTTACCCGACATGGACTGGTTTACCATTTTTTGTATAATTGAGCAAAGGAAAAATAGTAAAGTTTTAACACATTATTTTAGGAAATCTAGATTAAAATTATTGAAATTATTGGTTTTAACAATTAATATGTCTAAAGAGGATTCGTTATTGTCTTTCTGAATGCAAATATGTCATAGAGCAAAAAGTTCAGGTAGATGACCAAATGCCCTTTTACACTTATTTTAAGCTAAAAATAGTTCCAAATCAACATCATATTGATATATCCTTATTTTTTAGTTCAAATCCACCAAGATTACAATGAAACATTTGTAAGAAAACATTACAAAATCAAGTTTATTCTGACCTTATCAATGCATTTTTGTTTGTTTGTCCTACTCAGGAAAGATAACTCTCTAAAAAGTGTTGAGAAGGACTAAAATAATCAGTCATCCTAGAAGTATGAAAATAGTCTATTGAGCGTGTCAAATCCAGAAAAGAAGGACAACATAAAGACGATTTTCGTAAATTGTAACCGTACGGTTATATCAATAAAAACGATCAAAAGTCACACAATCAAAATAACTACTAAAAGCCTTTTTAACAAATATGTACATAAACAGAAATCGTTTTTTATAAAAAATATAATTAAACCGAAAAGCCATAAAGAATATATTCATGACACAAATTCACAGAATGTTTATTAAATTGAAATATTGCAAAGAAAAAGCGATTTTATTGTTGTTTATTTTTCACTTAAAAGAAATATGCCGGAAATCAAATATGAATGTATTAATGTATTATTATTTATCTCATGGTACTGTTTATTTTAGAGGTAACTGTCTTTTATTGAAATTATATTTTTTTACACAACCAACTATAAGTAAAAAAATATTGAAATTGATATTTTCCAAAAAGAATATATCCCAAGATCTTCTTGACTGTAGACGAGTATGAACAATTACTGTCCCATTTACAAATATATATCTTTGTTGCGAGGCGATATACACTTGAAAATTAAGACATATGGATAAACTTACTTTGCTTGATAATTTCACTCTAAAAAGTTAGGCAAAGATATGCAAAGAATAAGATTCAATTAAATTAAAAGCATGGTATTAACATTATTCAAATTTGATATATCAATAGCATCTCAACCAAATAAAAGGGCACATATAAAATGTAATTGAAACCAACTTTACATGATATGTCGACTTGTTTAATTGGCTTAAAAATTCCTTTTCGTGCCCCTTTCAGTGATTTTTACAAAAAAAAAAAAATAGATAACCTTAAAAAAAAGAACAACATTTATGTAAGGTATATAACAACAAACGTTAAAAACCGCAAAAAACAACATACGCCGAACACAGTTCAATAAATCATAATGTTCGAAGCGTCTAATTTTCAAATTCGCAAGCATATGCAATAGCTTTGGTACATTGAAAAGCTGCCCATTGAAATGTTGTTGCGTCATTTTTTCCTGCTAGTGTTAAACATGGTTGACCGTCTGGTTCACCAGTTGCAATTGACCAATCGGAAAATGTAACTGGTTGATCTGGTCGACTATTCCATTTCAAATCAGCATCTGAGGAGATTCCATTGACGTTTTGGGCCCCAAGCCATACCTTTGTATCTGAAACATACAACAAGCAGGCTGATCAAACTAGAGGCTTCAAGGAGCCTGAATCTCTCAATTTGTGTTCAACCATAATTATAGAGTTAATATTTTAACAAAGGAATGCTAGTCTGTGAAATAATAAATTTTAACGTCTAAGGGGAACAACTCCTATCAAGAAAAGGTCTTACAACTTTGACCCTATTACATTATTTATGTTCTTAACAATATCCAATTTGAATGTTTCCAATATCTGTCGCTATATAAGTGCAAATTTTATTTAAAAAACCAAGAAAAGGGGCAATAACACTTAAATCGGTGGTTGGATCTTCTTTAGAAATTCATAGCTGTAAATCTCAAATTTCTGATCACTTTTGCTTTCACCTGATTTTTTTTTATCAGAAACCATTTTGGAGTTACTTGCAAGAAAAACTGCTATTAACCCCAATGTTCTATTCTAAACCAGAGCAGTCATGTTTTTCGTAAAACCAAAAAATCCGAACAATCATTTTGTAAAAGACAAACTATAGAACAATCCTATCATGCTTCACTACATCTGGCCAAGTGGTTTCGGAGAAGAAATTTTTTGAAAAGTTGAACAAAGCGCTAGGGAAATGGATATTTTTGGTCTAAGGGGTATACCTCCTAAAGGAACGGTCCTAGAACTTTGACTCTCATACAGATTTTGTAGATCTTGATGTGTTTAACCATATGCAATTTAAATTTTTCAAATATCTTTTATAGTTTTCAAGATATCAGTCTTAAAAAATGTAAAATTCGGACAAAAAGAAAAAGGGCAATAACTCCCACAACGATTGTTGGATCTTCCTCAAAATTTCAAAGCATGTAGAACTTGATGTAATGATCGCTTAAACACTTTGTCATAATTTTGATATATATTACTGTATTTGAGTAATTTGCAAAAAAACTGCAATTTATCTCTATGTTCAGAATCTGTTTTTAGCCATGGTAGTCATGTTTTAGTCATATAAAAATTTAAAGAAGAGTCACGAAGGCCCAAAAATTGCCCAAAAACTCGTCCTTTGATATTACTGCATGTAGTTGCTGCATCAATGTTCAAATGTCTTTATATTTCATATTTTCCCTTCAATTAACTATCTTTAAGGAAAGAATTAATCACTAGTACGTCATATTGGTTCCACTCTTTGCTTGTCCGCGAACTTAATGCACAGCCCTCGTACATATATTTTTTTTAGTTTTATATTTTCCGTTTTCACAGATTCAACTTTTCAGAAAGAACAAGAAAATGTTTAATACTCTGAGTTTGATATTCTTATGAAAATATTAAAAATTTTGGCAAAAATAGGTAAAAATAAACAAAAATCGTCAAAATTTGTAATTTTTAAACGTCTGTAACAAAGAAAAATGCAGAGCAACCTATGAATTTTTTATCTTATATTGTCTTTGTAGGGTCAGAACATTGCAAAAATTAAGGTTATAGAAAATTCTTTAAAATTTAGCAAATGATCAGAGAACAGCCTTAAGAACACATTGCATTCATTTTTAGACATTGATTATTTAAAACTTTGCTATCGTATCTATGTTTGTGAATATCCACACTTAATTTATTTGTATGTTATTTGCTATTTTAATACACCTCCGTACATATAACCAAATATTGTATAATGTCAATAGCAAAATAAAACTTTATGATCAACATTTTTTTAATCATTTTATCAAATGCACAAAAACAATATTTAACAGTATCCGTATACTTCATTCGTTGGACGAATCTTAATTAACATATCAAAATATAGGACGATTTTTTCACTATACCTTTACGTTTGTTAAAAAAACTCTCCAAAGTCAAAATTTAAGATGGAGATTGCATCATCTTAAGACCATTTCTATCTTATCTAGATGCATAATTTGTGGCAAATAGTTGGATGTTCCAAATATATACACTTGGCCATAAGTAACGGAACACCGAAATTTTGGTGATGTATCATTTTTCATTATGATGTTTCGGTAACAAAAAATAAACTCACGTTCATGATTTTCGGGGTACCTAAAGATAAAACAGTCGTTTGGTTGTTTTGACACTCATTTTGACAAAATTAATTTTAAAAACAAATTTTCAGATCTTTGAAAATTGTGTGCAAAATCCTGAGTCTGACAGTTGAAACAAAAGTTTGGACTAAAAGTGGTCTTTACATTCTTTGCTGCAAACACAAAACATATTTATTGAAGTAAACTTTATGAAAAATCACTTGTCTATCACAATATCATAAACAAATTTTGAAAATCGCTTAAATGTATCTTTATTCAGAGATAAACTAAACACGTGATTTTTGGAGAAAAATACCCAAATTGAAAGAATTTTTCTCGATTTTACTAAATTTTGATATGTTCTCAATTTTTTTGGTCTTGATTAGTTTATCTCATACTCATATGGAAAACAATTTTGCTCAGTGTCATAAATATACCATGATAACAAAATAATCAAGCTTCAAAGTCAAAAGTATGAAAAAGAGGAGATTGACAGTTAAATGATAAAAAAATAAACAGGTTTTGGAATAACATGATAGAAAATTATGGTTAACAAATGATTTTTCTTAAACGTCAATAGAAAAGGTTTGTGTTTGCGGCAAAGACTTTTTGTGCAGGCTAATTTTAATCCAATCTTTTTTAATTTCCAATGGTCAAGCTCAAGATTTTGCACACCATTTTTTAACATCCCAAAAGTCGCTTTTTTATTATTTTTTTTTTATCAAAATGTCATGAAACATTTAACGACTCTTACATTTGTAAGTACCCTAAAATGATAAATGTGAGTTAATTTTTTGTTACCGAAATATCATCATGAAAAAAAAGGACCCCCAATAATATATCTTCAAAATTGCGGTGTTCCTTAACTTATGGCCAAGTATCGTCATGATTATTTTTTTTCTTAATCTAAATTAAGCTTTTATCAGACTGTACCGTCAGATTTTTCCTTGTTACATCCAATAAAAGGGGCACTCTAAGAAGCAAAGAGGCACCAATGGGGCATTTGAGTGTCAAAAGTCCAAAAGGGCAACGACGAAACTGGTTACCACGAACAAGAACAGCACGAAGAAACACAAAACATAAAATTAACCGATCGAAAATAAACAACGCGAATTCATGTCGTAACAAAAGTGTACTCCGGAAGAGTAAGCGGTTCCTGCCATCTAAAGCACACCCGTTTTGTTGCCAATTTCAAAGTCCGTGTGTCAAATCCGGTAAAGGAA
Organism: Arcuatula senhousia; assembly: GCA_963971305.1. Taxonomy (NCBI): domain Eukaryota; kingdom Metazoa; phylum Mollusca; class Bivalvia; order Mytilida; family Mytilidae; genus Arcuatula; species Arcuatula senhousia. Next base: position 16,663 of record CAXARO010000759.1, read on the forward strand.
GACATAACACATTTCTGCGACAAACCAACATATGTACTCATTTGAGAGATATAAATCCAATATGTGTCTTCGAGTGCACGGTATCTATCGTACAAAATCTTGAGTGAGACAGCAACCTTAGAGCAACATAACCCTGAGTCAGCAATTTCTGTGTCAAACGTGATGCTCTGCTAAGGAAATCACTGTACTTCCCGCAAGCTCTGGGGTTACGAAATAACTGTGATACGAAGACTCAATAAGCAGGAGCGGACGGAATTTTGCTACACAAAAAGGGAAAGTTGACGATTGATAAGTTTAAGTCATCACGTTTGTCATAGTTTCCTTGAAAGTCTTTATTGAGAGTCAATTTCAGGATGCAGATCTTAATTTGAAGCAGACTTCCTAGAATCCCTTGTGTCCTTTATCTTCTTGAGGATATACAATGTATATGAGATGGAGAAAGCCACCGAATCGAGAATTGTTAAGTGAATGGACATCGTCAATAAAACGGAACGTTAGGTCAAAAGAGAGAGTTAGTCTATGATCTTTTTTGTCTAGAAAATATTGTAAGAAGTCTGCTTCATATGAATGTAGAAAAAAAAATCAGCAAGCAAAGACGCACAATTAGTGTCCATTGGAATCCCTATTGTGTGCTGAAAAACACGTCTACCAAACTGAATAAATATGTTTTCGATAAGAAAACTGAGCATGTCGACTATATGGTTTTCTAAATATTTGTTCTTTTTCTTAGACTCATTGATAATTAAATAAGTCTTACTGTAATCGACTACCAGATATTTGTACCTTCGTTTTCATTTCTTTTTTTCTAAAAAGCAGCGAATCAGCTGTTCATGCGCAATAGAAGTGTAAAGAGTTGAGAAATCGCTGCTGCAAGATATAAATGATTTCGAGCTAAAAATCTCCAATAGGTCTTTCGAATTCTTCAGGATCCACATTTGATCGACACCATTAATTTCTAGAATAACAACAATCTTAATATTTCTTGAGGCTGTATTTTATTGCCGTTAGTATTGAAGTCAACAGAACTGAAAGAGGTGGTTTAGTGGTACATTTTAATGACCCTGCAATGAAGCGCTGATTGTATGGATTTTCATGTAATTTAGGAATCCAATACAGAGACGGATTGGCATCATTATCAGCACCAACAGAGAGCCCGAAGGAGGAAATGACAGATTTATGATTGTCAATAATTTTCTCATTTTACAGTGTTGTAGCTGTGTATGTGGTGCTAAAAAGTTTTTAAGTTAACTGTAAGAATTGTTTTAAACTTAAAGTAAGTTCGACAAATTTGATATGTTTATATACAAATTTAATTTCCTGAAATATCGGCAAATCTTCGTAAATTTTCTTTCATTTCCCATAATTTAATAATTTTTGAAAATATTATCTATCCCATATTGCTGTTCGTAGCAAGTTTAATATTAGATCAAAGATGGCTTGTATCGATAGTTTTAGAGACTCCTTCTAAGTCACAGTCGTGTATTGTTTGTTCCCATAGACCTCTACATGTATAACCTGACATTTTTGGACTTCTTTACCTACTTTCACTTTAACTTCCATTGCAATAATACCCCCTTTTCATGGGAACTTTTTTATTGAATAATGCAGTTTTCTGATTTCAAAAATGATATCAAAGTTTGGTTTATTACTTTCAATTATAGCCAAAAGAAAGAAACAATTATATGGAAATTAATGCTGAAAACAGCACAGAGATAAGGCACTATATTTTAATAGTTTCTTTGTTTTGTTTTTTTCACCCGCGCAAGAACTTGCAATACAAGACTGGTACCTATTATGATCAAACATGATCAAATATTTCTAAATAAAGTTGTTTTTCTCTTTCACAATTAAGAAAAAACCATAGCAAAAATGCTTTCATTGATTTTTTTATTACAATTTTAAACAGGATATCCTCTTCAATGTTTTGGTCAGTCTATATTGACTTGAATGAACACTGTAATGTTCTATCATTTTGGGGTTATATTCAACTATAATATCTGAGTTTAAGTGATGCCAATACTACCTTAGCAATGGTTTAAGTGCAAAAATATTATCTTATTGACAGTTTTAAGTTCTTCAAGTAGAAAAACTTTGTTCAGAACCACAGAAAATAATGAGATGTGGAATAAGTGTACGCGACATAGCCCATAATCAAGCGGTAATTCAGAAAAACCACAGCCTTCAACGAAGTCATTTGTCGCTGCTTGCGGTTCTGTAATTGGCCCATGGTCTAAATAAAATGCATATAATTCAAATCCAGTCCTGAAATAGTCACAGATAGACCCCTTCTTACACAAGGAACAGAAAACATCTAAGGACAAGTACAAACGAAAGATTTGTCAACGATTCCTGTCTTAGGACATGTACACATAATATGTGGCGGGGTTAAACAAGTTTTTCGGGCCCAACCTCCCCCTATCAATATTCCTAGACAAAGCACAAAAACTAAACACACAATAAAAATCAAATCGATCAAAGTCCAATTCCACTAGAGAGAACCTAAGACAAAAAACAACAAGAACACACAAAAGGACAATTAAAGAACTTTATACAACTTGGAGTCTCTTGTTTATTCAAATATTAGAACCAGACTATCAAGTGTTTGAAACTGACAAAAGTTGCAAGACTATTGTAAAATAGATAATAAATGTGTAATGAAAAACATTATACGGAATAAAATTGGATTTTATTTACCAAATTATAAATGTTTTAGGTGAAATTAATGCCACAAGTATACATAAATGGCCCACTATTTTAAGGAATTCAGATACTAGGCTGATAACACTTGAGTTGTTACATGGGAAGAAGGTGTACAAAACCAAAATCATCGAAATATTGAGTTAGTTTATCACATTTGAAGAAAGGGTGATATCATTAACTGTAAAATTGCCGTTTTTAACTTTTGCACACAAAAAGCCTTTAATTTGCACATCAAAAAAGACCAAAATGTAAAAAAAAATGAATTTATTTGCAGTTTTTTGGCTGCAATCAGTCATTAAGTCAATCATTTTCACACTATCTGTTTGGTCATCATTTCTAAAATCAAAATAGTTCCCATTTAAGTGGAGAAGTAAAGAAAGCCCTTATTTCGTTATTAGCCACTAGTAGAAAAGATCAAAATTGAGTTAAAAGATATGGTGGTTGTTTTTTTTAATTAGTGTTTGACTGGTCTGCTGTACAGAGATGATCACCTCAATATCCCTATTGTGTCTCTCAACTATGTTGTGTTCTATGGTCATTACCGGATCCTAAGATCGCAATGGAAGAGAGAGGTTTGGCGCCATAAAATCTGGTTAAACCCACCATTTCGTTTGAAATGACTGTACCAAGATAGGACCATTGCGATCCACCAATTCGTCGAATGACTGATTAGTTTTTGTCGTTTTCTCTGGACTATGAGATTGGTCATTTAAGTTCGCTTGTTTTGTTATTACCTTTATTTCTTAGTTTGAACTGAACATACAGATACGACCACACATAACCTGTATGCTAAGTTAACTAGAAATGTAAACTTTTTGCGACCGTGAAAAGGTCGTTTAAAGACTACAACTGGTTGATCTTTTCGAACTTTCACATTAACTTCCATTGGGAAAATATCGACCTTTTCATGATAACTTTTTTATTGAATAATGCCATTTTCTCATTTCAAAAAGTAAATGTGTGTGTGTTGGTGTGTATCGCTTTATTGACGCACCTGGGCCATGAAGGCCGTCAGTTTTAATGGTGGAGGAAACCGGAGTGCCCAAAGGAAACCTTCGATCTTGGGCAGGTAACTGGCAAACTTAATCACATACAGTACTTTGTTTGTTAAATAGAAACGGGACTAGAACACCATCACAGAGGTGATCAGCTAGTGATCAATAGTGATCGGCTTGTGGGGCATACATGTATGTATGTATGTATGTATGTTTGTATGTATGTATGTATGTATGTATGTATGTGTGTGTGTATGTATGTATGTATGCCAAGTTAACTAGAACTGTAAACTTTTTGCGACCGTAAGATATTTGCACGAAGATAAGAAAACCACAACTGGTTGAGCTTGAAATAGATTTTTTCCTACTTTCACTTTAACTTCCATTGCGAAAATAACCACCTTTTCATGATAACTTTTTTTATAAATAATTCAATTTTCTCATTTCAAAAAGTAAATAAGTGTGTGTGTTGGATTTAAACGCCCTTTATCGACACACCTTGGCAATTCAGGGCGGTCAGTTTAATGGTAGAGGAAACCGGAGTACCCGGAGGAAACCATCGACCTTGGGCAGGTAACTGACAAACTTAATCATTTGCAGTTGGGAAAGTCCCTTTTTGTTAAATACAAACGTATGTATGCCAAGTTGTAAACTTTTTGCGCCCGTAAAAAAGTCGCACGAAGATAAGAAAACCACAACTACTTGAACTTGAAATACATTTTTTCCTACATTTTAACTTTAACTTCCATTGCGAAAATATCCGCCTTTTCATGATAACTTTTTTATTGAATAGGGCATTTTTTTTATTTCAAAAAGTAAATGATGTCAAAGTTTGGTGTCTTACATTTAATTATAACCAAAAGACAATTTAGTTAGATCCAATTGCATGAAAATTGATGCTGCAAACAACACAGAGAAAAGGCACTATATTTTAATAGTCTCCATGTTTTGGCATTCACCCGCGCAAGAACTTGCAATTAAAGACTGGTACCTTGCACATGACTAAGAATAGGTTTCTAATGGTTTAAAGAGACTTTTCAATTCTATTATTGATTTGAGCTGATAAAACTTTTTTGAGATGCCAATGTTTTTTATAGAAATATTCTTATACCAAGATTTTACATGATTAAGTACAATTTTGCATTTTTTTTTAAACTTATTATAACAAATTGTACATATATGAAAAATGGACCTTAAACTTCAAAAGTTAATTTTTAGCAGCTTAGTATGAAATGATCGTCTTTAAAATTTCACGTTGATTTATTGTTGTCCAGATAAATAGTACGACTGAACACTGAGTAGGCGATGAATAGGAAAAGGGTGATAAAATGAACATGAAATGATGATGTTAAGGTTAATACAGACAGGTGTCACATGACTTTTGCACCTTTTAAAATGCAAAATTTAAGACCAGTATCTATAAAGTCAATAATAAAAAATAGAATATTGGAATTTATTTAAATGAGTTATAAATATTCAATTGTTTAACAATTGCATCAATCGTTTCTTGAATAACACAATTTTTGACAAAAACAAGGGAGATAACTCAATTCAAAATTTCCCTTAATTTACAATGGATATGAATAGTAAACAAAAATCTAAGCTGGTGACCCCATGTTTTCTATGTTTTATTTTAATATATAGGTAAAAATATAACTTTTGACAGAATAAAAACAAGATCCTAATGTAAGGATTTTTTCTGAGACATGATTCTATGCCTAAAATTTGGCCTTTCCTATATAATCTATTGTAATTCAGGCATACTTTCACCACTTATATTGCAAAAACAAGCATGGTGACCTATCCTTATTTTTATTTTGAATGAAGGATGGTAATAACATGTTTCATTTTAGACCATAAAATCACATGTTTAATGACAGATTTGTTTTCAGTATAGGTGTCCACATTAACCTTAAATGAATTATGGGGCGGGCTGGGACGAAAAGGAAGTGATTTTTGACGTCCGCAGGAAAAGGGCAGCATATTCAGCCTATGTGCTGCAGTACCTGGCGATCCACAAACGTGTCTTTTACTAGCATGAAGCGATTTCTACACACGTCGGCCTACTATGGTCAGCGGTCAGGGTTTCCGTATTATTAACCTGACAAACCCCGCGGACGAGGGGCCACCCTATTCAGCCCCAACCTAGGGTGCACACTTGGTCACTCTTTGGGCTGAGCACTTAGTCGCCTCTTACGACAAGCTAGGTTCTGCTGTAGGCCTTTTTGCAAGCCGGGACCCGCACGGGGTTTTAGAAAATTAAAATCACGTTGAAAGAAAAATAATGACAACCCCTGTAGGGTGATTTTTTTGTAATAAAGCACAACCTGATTTATTTTCAATTAACATTTATTATTTAGTTAAACAATATTTTTGTGTCATTGAAATTAATAAATCTTTGAATAATCCATTTAAATGCACTGCAAAATTAAAATAACCAATAGAATTTTATGACTTCAAGCAATTTAACGAAAACGCGATATTCGGGTATTTATGAGAGATTAAGTACCACTTTTTATAATAACCATGCAAAAAGCGATTCATGGGTGGAAAGCCTACACCACTTTATTTTTGATATGTTACTCCTACTAGCACCCTGATTCGATATTTTGAACTCTTTTTCCAAACAAGCGTTGGTCCTGAGAGAAAAAAATTATATAGAATGCATTGGAAAATTTTAAGAAAGGGAGATAACTCTGAAATCTGTCAATAATTTCAATAGAAACCATTGGAACAAAATGGCAAGATTTCTCCAGACAGTTATGAGCAAATTTTTATCTATTTCTTATTTTGTATACTTTGAACTATCTTTTGTTAAAAATAAACCACTGTAGCCTTTTTATCGATGAATCACTTTTCTTCAATTTTGCATGATTCTTAGGTGGAGTACTACTTAAATGATCAAGTACATAAAACCTGATCATAGTAATATTGCAAAAGCTACCAGTGTTTACATTTTATAATTAATTTGTCTTCCTTATGACACTGCAGTTTTTCTTTCTGCAGGTAAGGTTTTTGAATTTTAACGGTTTCCTCAGAGGTCTAAATGTAAGCTTCAGTTAATGCAAATTTTACTTATTTTATCGTGAAAATGATAGGGTCTATGCCTTTACAAGAGAAGAGTTTTAACGGATATTGATAAATACTTCAAACGAGTAGGTTTGCAAACTGCCTTTTTGGGCACCCAATATGCGTGTAACACACTTTATTTATCAGATAAGATTATGGTAGCTAATTAGTCTAGAATAATTGCTTGTTAAAAAAGAAAACAAAACTAATTTTAAAGTTTTCTGCAATTATGACGTTGTAATGACGTCATATTGTGACACTAAAATTGAAAATGTGCTAATTTCAGCACAATTTCGCAATATTCCACTAAGTCATTTGTGTAAATAACAGTGGCGCCACTTTTTAAGGTCTTCAATTCTCTGTTCTCTGTACTGGAAATTCCTTTTATCTCTGATGTCCAGCCAGTGGTCGTGACTCTTGACGATCTCTGCTTGTAGTTCTGGATGCTTGTAGGGCTTGAGTGTATCTGACTGCACAAGTAAGACATTTCTCTCGTTACTCACTTCTTCAAATATGTACGTATCTTGTGGCATGTTGAAGGTTATTTTAGTATTTTCAAACGGCGGCGATCTATTCATTATCCCTCCCGGTCTTCTGTGAACCTCAGTACCTAGGAAGGTGGGATGTTTTGGTGTTGTCTTTGTCGGACGTAATCTTTCTGTTGTTGATGATTCGGATCCCGGATGGTCTAATTCCAGTACTTCCTCCTCATCTAAGGCGTTGGGTGTAGAATCTTCGTCTTCCGGCTTAGCATCCATACTCCCACCATTTTTTCTGGTGTGTGTTATGTTCAGTTTCTTGCTGGTCGTCGGCATCCTGTACGTTTTCTTCTCTCTTTTCTGTCTTACGCTGCAAGAATGCATTGAGCCTCCGGTTGTTCCATTCTGCTCTCGCCTTAGATGTCTTCTTCTTCCGTCTCTTCTGACTTGGGAGCTCAGGTATCTGACGAGTTCCACATCTCCAGTTCACCTCAAGCTTGTAGTTCCCATGATGTGCGGTTAGGGTCCAGCACGTCTTCTGGTTATCAAGTATGTGAAAAATAATGAAGACATCTCTGGTCAGCACTGGTGACGTCCGTATATCAATTTCTTTCAGCACCTGATTCCAACGATGTCAGTTTGAGATTTGGGTGGAATATGAATTATTTTTACGAATCTACAGTAAACCATACATTCTCCTACTTAAACCATTTTACACCGGCGAAAACAATATATAAATGTATGAATATGATTAAACATTGATAGCATCTGTATTTTATGAAAACTGATTAAAAATACGTAGTTCCGACATCCCAGCCGATCCTTCATAATGTTCTTAAATTTTCCCGCCTTATTCAATTATATCGTGAGCAGATTGTGAGTACTTTTAACATGTTTTATAATGGACAAGACGGATTTAGTCGTGTTTTTGTCAATGGATTTTATTTTTGAAATTCATCATGGATTATTTAAAATTTCAACAATGGATTTATTTTTCGGTATCAGTAATAAAATACAGAAGCAAGCAAAAGGTAAGATGTTTTAAGTAATGATAACTTAGAATTTGGGTAGAATTAAAAATTACAATACAAAATATATTATTTTGACACATTCTAACCCACTCTTTACAAAGAAAATTCATGCGTTTTAATGTTTCCTTTTTGATAAAGTCAAACACATTTAAAAATGTTTGCTGCTTAAAATGATTTTATAACTGAAACATTTATTGATGTTTATTATCGGTCACTTCCGATTGTGGATCCAGAAGGGGAATTCTGGAGTTTTGAACCCTACTTTTTATTGAAAATTTATTATTGTTTTGTGCATATTTTCGGAAAACATTGTATGGAGCCTCGTTCTCACTCGACTTTATAAAATCAGAACACTCCCTAAAAAGGTTCAGTTTGATTAAGTCCAATGCCTAATAGGCTATGGCTTTTACACAGCAAAAATCTAAGTAAAGCAGTGGATTATTCATTTTAAAGTCAGAAAAAATACATGGTGAACAGCATTATTTCGAAATTTCTGATCAAATAACGATTAAATACCTTGCTATTTGAAAAAAAAAAAACGACGGGAATTGAAACATATTGAGCCGGCAGAGCACTTATTGACACAAATTTCTGCACAATCGGTGGGTTTTATCAGATTTAAAATGTACAACTTTACGCTTACCTGTAAAAAACAAAATCAAATTGCATTGATCACTCGACAAGGAATAATTATTTGCTTTATTATATTTTTCTTCATTCATTAGATTACGGCTCGATACATTACATGTAACACTGAATAATTCTGAAGACAGTAAAAAATACCCGTGCATAAGGGGACGACCATTTAATTCTGAAGGGGGATCTTGCAGTTTCGGTCGAGACAGATTATTTATTTTCAAAATATTTCGGGCCAGAATATTTATTTTTCGCCGCTACGCGGTAAGAATATTTATTTTCTGCATACAATAGCGTAATTGAGCAAGGATATTAGGACGGATTATTTATTTTCTTGCAAACAAAGGCCTGATTATTTATTTCAAACTTAATCAAGGCCAGAATATTTATTTACAAAAAACTGCCAGCCCCCTCCTCAAAATCAAATGGTTGTCCCCTAAATTCTATCATCGAAAAAGGAAAATCGAGACAAAAGTCTCACCCTAGCATGTTGTGTACCATTTTTGTTCCATTGTCTTCTTCTTTGTTAAAAAAAACACACACAGGAATTTTTTAGGCTGTCTTCAGATTTGCAGCGGTAATCGATAGCCGGTCGCCGTGTAGAAGAAAAAAAACATACAAACAAATTTGCAATCAACACACGTCTTATATTTCCTTATTCGAAGTAAAATTATTTTAATTTTTTTCTAGATTTACTACCAATCAGTTGCTGAAAAGGAGTGCTACAGATGAACACCTTAATGAGGAAAACAAAGAACTTTTATGTCGTACCACTATTGTTGCCAATCATGAATGAGCAAAAAATTCTCCATGTCAGGATTGTTTTATGTGTTTGGAAGAAGCAGAGGTACCAATGGGGTATCCGAATATCAAAAGTCCGAAAGGGCAGAGACAAAACCAGCAAACACCAACAAGAACGGGACAAAAACAGACAACATGTAAATCATGGAAACACAAAACAACTGAATATCAATCAACAACGCGAACTCTAGTCGAAACCAGAGTGAACTCAGGTGCTCCGGAAGAGTAAGCAGTTCCTGCTTGCTATAGCACACCCGTCGCGTTGCCAATAGTCCATTCAGCGTGTCAAATCCGGTAAAGGAAGACAAAACAACACTCTATGACAAACCAACATCTGCACTCATCTGAGAGATCGGAATCCCATATTTGTCTATAAGTGCATGATGTCTTCCGTAAAATTTCTTGAGTGAAGACAGCAACCGAGGAGCAACATAACCCTGTGTGAGCAATTTTTGCGTCAGACGTGTCGCTCTGCTAAGGAAATCGATGTAAGTCCCGCACGCTCTGGAGTAACGAATCAATTGAGATACGTAAACTCCATAAGCTGGAGCGGACGGAATGTTGCTACACAAGAAGGGGAAGTTGACGATTGGAAAGTTGAAGTCATCACGTTTGTCATAGAGCCTTGTTGAAAGTCTTCCTTGAGAGTCAATTTCGAGATGTAGATCTAAATATGAAGCAGACTTCCTAGAATCCGTTGTGTCCTTTATCTCAAGCTCCTGTGGACAACTAAGATCAATATTCATGTGCACTTTTGAGACGCTTTGAAAACGTTGATTGAGTTGGATTTCGATTAGGACCAAATGGAGTATTATATCATCGGAAATTTGAGATTTTTGAACGCATGGAATAAATTCATTTATTGTTATGTTAAAGTAGATCTAAAAGTAATTTTATTTATTTTTGAGTTGAATAAAACTTGATTCCTGTATTCAATGCATTTTTGTGATCCTTTATCTAAACCCAGTGTTTGCCCTGAAGGTTTGTGATTAGTGGACCGTGAAAAGTTCATGGAACACTGATCATGAACAATAGACAGCGCAGTGAATTCGTAAAAAATAATCCACACTTTAAACAATAGAATGACGTCATTAAAATGGTTTAATCGGTGATAAAGCGAATAAATTTCGTGACAGTGGCGCCACCCCTCGCGCATAATTTTTGGTTGATTTTTTTTCAAACACATTATTTTATTTGTTTTAATAGAAAAATCGATGGACGAGCAGTAACGCCACATAGAAAATCACATAATTGTGATTGAAAAACTGGTTATTTTGGCCTGAAAGTAAAAAATCGCTAATTGAAACAATTTTTGAAGCTTCAGGTTGCTTTTAAATTGATCAATAAACATAAAGAAAAATATTTATCTCATTTAACACTGCTATCCAGCTATAAATATACCAATTTTCGAGTAAAACTAACCAATTTTGATATTTTCGTATTTACGTAACAGGGCCAAATATTGGGGTTCGTGGCTCTGGTCCTTTGGCGATGAAACATATTGGGAGAAGTCCAACAAATTAAGTCATTAACAAAATCATATTCGATTGGAACATTGATGAATTTACTTGTATAACTGACAATAAAGGTAAAAGAAGACTTACGTTGCGCTTCCATGACCTTGATTCTGAAGAATTCATTTTCCTCTATTGTTTCTATTTCGGGAAGCTTGCCACCACGTGCTTCACAGTCTGCCTGTATTTAAACAGCAAAATTATCGTTTAGACATACATGATAAGCCGTTTGGAGTTTCTTAATATACTTCAATTGGGCATGGCGTCTATAGATTTAGGGAACTGTCGTTTACTATGAGTAAGATCTTTTTCATTATCTTTAAGTTATGATTGTATTTTTTTAAATGTTGATACAAAAATCATTTACAAGCATATTTTTTCTATGTTCCTTACCCTTAACATTTTAACCCTTTAAGCTATCAAAAATATTAAAGCAATTATTACTTTGTCATTTGACACTATCATGTTTAGGAACATGTATGAAGAAATGACATATATTTCGGTTCAGTCAACTGGCTGTATTTTTACATATTCTACCTATCTATAAAGCATATTACCTTTGCTTCAGCATATGCCAACATTTCTGTGGGAAAAATATAACTGGATGTTCCAAAAGAAACGCAACCATCACAGAGTACAGAAGATGCTATAACAAAGAATATTATATTTACAATTTGTTTACTGGTCATGAGGGAAACAGTACATTTGTTTCCACGAGGAACTTACAATTTTACGAGGCAGGTATCGCTGAGGGAAATGGTAAGTACCAAGGGGAAACAAATGTACTGTTGTCCGCATGACCAGTTATACTGAATGGGTAAACAACTTAACTAAAGCCACACCTACAGCTCACTCTTAACTTTGTATACAGTGTACTCTAGCCACGCCTACTGCCAATCATACAAAAACTCCGCGAAATAGTATCACGGTACTATTAGGGAAATAGTTTTTACTATAACCCTAGGGAAATAGTACTTTTTCCAAATTCAAGATGAAATAGTAAAAATATTTACCTGTATTTTATATAGAAAAAATCTACTTAAGTATAATAATAAGGATTATCATGTTTGAAGGATATATCAGTAATCTGCCAATGCAAGCGTTAACTTGGTTAATGACGAAAATAATAACTAAACATACTGTCATCAAATCATTCTTTGAAAAATATCAAACAAATCTAATGACATTTTTTTTCTCTAAAATAAATGTTAAAGTAAGTCAAACGATAAAGAAACAAATTATTTAAAAAAACAACGGTAAAAGAATCTTACATTGTAGTCATATTATGTTCTACAAAAGGAAAAACATTACTTCAAGAGTACTATTCTTTGTTAAACGTTCAAATGATCTAACACAAGTTTCCTAGAACTGATGCGTTTTAATTGTTTTAATACAAAGTGTCACCTCGTAAGTGGTCGCAAGAAACTCTTGTGTGAAAGGGGTATTTAGAGTTTTATTGCAGTAAGAAACCACACACCCAACAAATAACACACTTATAACTAAATGCACTTAACCATTGTTAACAATGTGAAACAAGTTTCAAATTGAGTGTGAACTAAGCTTCTCCGGAAGAGCAAGCAGTTCCTGCCTGCTATTGGAAACCCATGACGTTGCCAAAGATAGATTAATCTGCTTTAAAAAATCTGCTTTATGTGATGAAGAAACTTATCAGCAATCAAAGTCGCGCAATATGTGCCCATGGAATCCCTATATAACACGTCCACCAAAATGAACAAATATGTCATGTATGTTGTCTATCTTTTTTTTTTTGTTCTTTTTTTTGTAAATGTGCTCTATTTCCGCTGACCCTTAAATGACAAAGTAAGTTTATTATAATCGGCTACCAGATATTCGTACCTGCATTTTCCGTTCTTATTTGTAAAAAAACTGCGTTTAATTAGCTGTGCCAGTAGTAACTTGAGTAGTTAAGGTGGCAAAAATAAGAAAGGCTAACGAAATCTATTTTAAATTCTTTTTTTTACAAATATAAAACCAGTGTTGTTATAAAGAACGGCGGTTATCCAGATAAGGAGGTCTGATACGGGTGAAAATGACTAAAGGTAATATCCGGTTTGTAAAACGAAAGTGAAAGTTGGTAAAAAATACACGTGTTTCACTAAAAAGATGATTTAACATAGATTTGAGTGTTTGTTAGTTTACCGAATTATCAAATTTCGTATTCCTTATAAGATCATAACACTGGTAAACTCTTGGTTCCTCAATAATCCGATAATCATAAAAATTATACACACATAATGAATGAGTCAATGACACATACATGTACCTGTAGGCTTTCTCAATATCAAATTTTAATAAATTATCCCATATTTTGAAGAAACCCTTGCGTCTTCACACATAATTTATTACTATTTTTAGTAAAAGTATTATACCATGAAATCTCTTTTTGAAATAGTGTTGTTATGTCAATGTGAATTGTTCTTTCTTCTAATACATTATAAGCTTTGTGAATTGAAAAAAATACCAGTGTGAGTAAAACATTTACATCATTGTATGCACAATCAGTGATTCTTTAACCAATTATTAACATTTTCATACAAAGAACATAATTTGAAAAACCAAGAATTGACAATAATTTGCATATAATGTTTAGAAAACTTTTGGCAAAACAACATTTGAGAAAAAAATGCTCATAATCATCCTTTGTTTTGCAGTGATTACATATATTCTTATCTTTTATTTTCCATGTGAAAAGCAAATCATAACTGGTAAAATAAAATGTACAAGCTTCCATTTAAACATTTTATGACGGTTGTCCTTGCGGCATTTATGTACAATATATAAAACTAAATGTCGCTGAATAATTAAGTTAAGTATTAAAATATCTGTTCCATCGTAAGAAACCATGAGGTTTTTCTAAATTATTCCTATATGTCACTAAGTGTTGGTAGATTTCTTTAACTTTAATGGAGTTATCTATAAGAAAATTGTATATAATATACAAGTTTTTAGTGTTATTTAAATTTACTTGTTTTTTTGGTAGATATATCAGTTTTTAGAATGTTTAACCATGAATCAGGAACAATTTTTTTTTAACGTATGAAATTCTTGTTTCCAATTTTGTTTATTTTTTCAAATTGGCAAATATGATTTGCTCTGAAATTGGTCCACTGTTATCTATAATATCATTGATGTATTTAAATCCGCTATTAATCCAGTTTTTGAAAAAAAAAGACATTTTCCTTTGAATTTTATATATTGGTTTCCCCAAAAGTATCGTTTTCTTATTTCTGTAATGTAATTGTTTTTTGTTTCACCTCCCTGAGCTTTTATCCATGATAAGATTATTTATTTGTAAATTAACAAATTTTCTTTCGATATTATTGTATGTGCCTAAATTCATTTTGAAAATTGAGAATTCTTTACCTAACTGATTTAAATAAAATTCAGGTATAGTTTTCCAAATGTCTTGAGATCCATCACATAATTTGGATACCCAGTTTATATGTATTGATTGTATGAAAGAGTCAATAACAATCATATTTAAGCCACCATTCTCATATGGTTTAGCTTATACTAAGCGTTTTACTCTATCTCGTTTAGAGTTCCATATGAAACTATACACTAATGTTTTAAACCTTTGTAACTCATCATTAGAAATTATCGTATTGAACGCTAGATATGTTAGGTTTGGAAGTATCAGTGATTTAAATACTGTTACTCTACCTAAGATACTCAACTTTCTTTTATTCCAATTGGAAATGATCTTTTCACATTTTGACATTTGTCGTTAAAAAATCAGCTTTTGACATTCTTTCCTATTATGGCCAAAGTATGCACCAAGGCTTTTAACAGGCTTTTGACACCAATTAATATTTTCAAAATTTTCCCTACAGTGGTTTAATTGCCCAGGCCATATTCCATCAGTCTTGTTTCTATGGAGGATAAGTCCACTGATCCAAAAGTTTCAATCAAATTTATGGAAATGCTGATGTCTCTTTTTGAACTCATAAATAGTGTCAGTTAGTTGATATATCTTGAAGGTATGGGTCTTTCCGTCAATTTTAAATTCAAGGCCTTTCAACTCTTTATTACTTCTATTTTTTATTGCCATGATCTCAACTGCTAGAACGAATAGAAGAGCAGATAATGGACATCCTTGACGAATTCCACGTTCAATGATAAACTTTTCTATTTTAAATTCAATGGACTACTGATTTTCTTAAATCTAATATTCATAGAAACATAGGCATAATTAAACAGAGTTTCAATCAAACGAATAGTTTTAAAAAGTGCAAAAGTGGCTCGGAAAAATTGGGTGTTGTTAACATTCGAGCATGAACATTGTTTTTTGTAATATTATAGAAACAGGTATCCATATTTGAGAGTAGACCCGATTATCCTGAAACTTTCAGAGATAGACGGATTAAGATTGTTTTACATCTTTATAGTAAAAAACATCGCCATGTCATATCGGAGTAAAAAGCTTAGAACTTTCCTTCATTGGAATTTATACTGTAAATGTAATTTGACCATTTTTAGGGAACTATAAATTTGGGTTTTGTTGTGGGGCGAGTGGTCAGGGTAGGTTAATACTATTCAAACCGGTGCTCAGCTTATTTTAATTTTTTTTTAATGAAATTTAGTTGCTAATATTGTAAAGAAACAAAACATCTTGAACATAAAACCCCGTTTCATCATTCTAAACAATAGTTTAAACGAAGTTAATCAAAGACGTACGAGTACTAATTTCATGGTGGCAATTATTGAAATAAACAAAACGATAAACGAGTGGTCGTATGCGTATAAAACTATATATGCTTTTCTCATTAGAGATATAGATACAAACTTGTAAAATGGAGTTGAAAATATTTTCAGTAGTGGGCTATATCGCCGGTGAGGGCAATATCCCATATCTTCGTAAATTTTCGATTCAATATCCCTCATTCCCAAAAGTGCTTTCCAGTATCGTATATCCATGTAATTAAAATTGACATTAAAATCCCATATCCCAGTAAGTTTTGCCTCAAATATCCCGTATCCTATTGAAAGATATGTGAATATCCCATATCCTACTATACCCTAAACAAGCCTCAGTAGTGATGATGAACCAAAAATCTTGCTTGATGATTAAAGATTAAAATTACGACGGAACTTCACCACTTTAAAAGACTAAAGTGAATAATGAGTATGTAGGCATAAAAAGATTTAAACTGAAATTTACCATTTTAGTAACAACAAACAATATATACCATAAACTATTAACGGGAAAAAAAATAAATGCGTTCACGTGCCATTCAAAAATAAGCTAATAATAGAGTGTTCATGGAAGACGTATCTCTTTTGCTTATTAAAATATTCACTTAACAGGAAGAAGATGAGTTATGCCCATAAAATTACTGTACATCATATACATGTAGTACTAAAGGATGCAGCTACATGCCAAATATCAAGAGGATGTGACAAGCAGTGCACGGAAAACTGCGACGGAATTTTTGTGCTACGCCGCACAATGCAGTACGCAGAACGGCGCAAAATGAAGGAAAGTGTCAAAGCGAATACAGGCTACATTTCAGTAAAAAAAGTATCAAACGATACCCCTCTTATTGACCTTATTATATTTATAAAACACAATTTTCTTCAGCATGAATCTAAATCTGCTAGAGATACTTATATAAAAGATGTTTAATCGGAAAAAAATATATATAGATAACATTAAAACATTGATAAATAGTTACCCGATGTTGCTTTACTTACCCGTTGTAAGGAAAGCTGACACAGTTGACGTTTCGGTATTTTCTGGTGATTTGACAGCATCTACAAAAAATTAATCTGGTAGATTTAAGCATACCTAGGGATGATTTTTATTTTTTATTTGACACTAGCATCACATAGAAAATAATGAGATGTTAAATAAGTGTACGCGACACGATCCACAATTAAACGGCAATTTAGAAAAACCACAATGGACAACCGCCAGCAGCCTTCAACGAGACCATTTGGCACTGCTCGCGGTTCTGCAATTGGCCCATGGTCTAAATAAAATGCATATAATTTAAATCCAGCCCTGAAATAGTCACAGATAGACCCCCTTCTTAAACAAGGAACAGAAAACATAAAAAAGACAAGTACAAACGAAAGCTTTGCTTAGGACAGGCACATGTAATATGTGGCGGGGTTAAACTAGTTTTTTTTGGCCCAACCTCCCCCCTATCAATATTTTTAGACAAAGCACAAAAATTAAACACACAATAAAAATCAAATCGATCAAAGTCCAATTCCACTAGAGAGAACCTAAGACAAAAAACAAGAACAAACAAAAGGACGGTAAAGGAACTCTCTATAGAACGCTCGCTGTTACTGACAGCTAGCTGAGAATCATCAATCGACAGATGTAAAATAAATCAAATTAAATCCGACACAACACTTCAAACAATAATGATTTAGTGAAGTGTCATCACACAAAACCGACACGCTTGATCGCTATAATGCTTAAAAATGACGATAATAAAAACATTTATGGAAGTTTTAAAGCAAGTATCAAGTTATCAATATTTCTGCCAAAAAACACTAAATTCAAAGATTTAACCAAGATATTCAATTCATATCCTTTCCGTAATAAATTTTGCAGCCAATTTTTCATTTCTAATGGATTGCTTTTAAATTTGTGAGCTTTATAAAAAACATTACCATAAAATTCAGGATGTGATATCCCTTTCACTATAAGAAAACGACGTGTACAATTAAATTTTTCAATAAGAGATCGATACTTGTGGAAGAATTTAGAAAAAAAGATTTAACTAATTTGTGGTATCGATAACCTTGTTTTAATAGTTTTTCAGTAATAAAACGGTTTTTATTATTAAAATCAGAAACACCACCGCAGATCCGAGCATATCTTACTAACTGTGAAATGTAAACCCCGTATGACGGCGCTAGTGGGACATCTCCTTCAAGAAAAGAGAAATTTATAATGGGGAAGGTAAAGTCGTCAAGTTTATCATATACTTTGGTTTGTAATTTTCCGTCAATAATACTTAAATCTAAATCTAAAAAAGACGTCTATCACCTGTGACGTTAGATTTGTTCAAGGTTAGTTCAGAAGGATGGATATCTGTAATAAAATTAGAAAATGAAGAATTGTTTAGTGCAAGAATGTCATCTAAATATCTTAAAGTATAGTTGAAAGTTCCGATTGGGGTCTTTTTGTAATTTAGCCATAAATTGTGATTCATAACAGTATAGGAAAAGGTCGGCTATAAGTGGCGCACAATTAGTACCCATAAGAATACCAATAATTTGGCGATAAATTTGTTTACCAAAACGTAATCTAACAATTAATTTAGAGCAGTAATAGTTTCTGCATCAGTCCAGTTAATGTAATGTAACCTTTTTGAGTCTCGTTACTAAAAAAAGATTTACTAAATGATTTTGAAACTCTAGAACAGATAAAATCACTTTGAGATTTGTCAAAACACCATTTAACTAGACAATCGAATTTTTTTTTAATCAAATTATGTGGAAAATTGTAAATAAAGTAGAAAACCGTAACTATCAATGGTATGGAAAGTATTTTCAAATGCTCGAAGCTTGTCCAAAACATCAAGAGAATATTTTACGCTCCAAAAATAATTGATTCCACTGTTTTCGAATACCGTTTCACAGTATTGAATAATAAATTCCTTCATAGTAGTTAAAATAAGAGATAGAACTTTGGAAATATGGGTTAAAGAACACTTACTTGAAGCAGAGATAAAACGAGATTTATATGGATTTTTGTGCAATTTAGGTACCTAGTGCATAGTAGGTAACTTAAAGTATGCCGGGGCAACTCGAAGTGCTGTGGTCGCTATGATACATGTATGATCGTCAATGATACCTGATTCTGTCGAATGGACGGGAACGAAAGTGTTCGATTTTTTTATTTCGTGCATCAAAACCTCAACGTAAAACTTTCTTCATACCACAACGACATTGTAAGCTGCCTTATCGGCGGGAACAAACACGTATCGCAAACCAAGTAAACGGATTTTTGACTTTATTCGATTAAGGTAAATATTAGGCCTAAAATCTACAAAAGAATTTTGAAATTGGCTGATTCTCAGTTGAAAAATTGTCATAAATTTATTTATAAAAACGGTCTAGAGATTTTGAGTCGGCTCCTTCTCTCCTGACCATAGTGATCATTTCGTAAGAAAATATATCTCCATTTACCTCGTTCAAATTGTCACTAAGGAGCTAATGCTATAATGTATTTTATACTACATGTTTCTATGACTTAATGTGATTTTCTTTTTACTTAGTTGCTTCTGTTTAAGTCTACATGACATGCATTGTAAAGTTACACATAACAAACGACCTTGACGTCAAAAGTATTGAAACTCTTAACAAAGTTTAAAAAACGAATTCTCGATCATTTGACTTAAATTCTAGATTTGGCAACCGTTAAAAAGTGTACACGCTTTAGGATTATGGCTTTACTTACCACTAGTTGACGGAGCCGTAACAACTGATGTAAGGGTTTTGTCTGATGTCATGTCATCTAAAAGTATATTAAGTTTTATAGAAAAAAATGTTTTAAATAGTTATTTGTCGAAAAATTTTGTATGTTTAAAAAAAGGTAATACAATTTGCAATCCACGGGGTTCCATTAGTGTAAGAAACTCTTACCGTTACGTAAAAAATCAAATGTAAAAGTATGAAGAGTCTTACAGTAGAGATAATCGGAGAAGCGACATACGTATCTACGTATCGTTAAGTTGCCCTAAGAAGTCTAAAAATGACATAAGCATGACCTCCCTTATGCCAGGTGTCTTAATTGATCCTCACTAGATTTGAACATGTATTATAATCATAGATGTATAACCAATTAATATACATCTATGGTATTATATATATGAACTCTCGTTTGTCGTTGTTTATTTATTATTTTTATTTTATATATTATTATATCTTTTTATATTTATATAAATTCATTTTTTTTTAAATTCTTTATTTTTATTATAAGTATTATTTCATTATTATTATTATTTGGTGTGGGGGCGGGTATAAATAAGTAAAATTAAAAAAAATAAAAAATACATCTTATATTTGAGCGATTCCTCCGTTTAAACTTTGTTTTAAAAATATTCACACAGGCTTCCCATCTTTTATTCTGGAGATTTTTTTTATTAATTTTTAAAAATTTTCCACTGTTTTAATGAATATAATTTATTGCAGAGTTACTTACTTTGTTGCGGATTGTGCATTCATCTGCTAGGTTGTCAAACATATTTTTATTACCTTTTTGTTGGAATTTGGTATCAAAAACCCCACGTATAGTAAACTGGATTGTAAGTACTGAGCATTTGTGTAGAAGAGGGGATTTTTTTTTTACAAAAAAATAAGTTAAACTGTAGCTTCATGTACATTTGTAGATAAATGTCCAAATAACCTCTTCCTATGCATCACAGTGGAATAAGAATAACGTTTGGTATGAATTTATTAAAATCTTAAGCACCTAGCTATCTGTACATTTAATAGAGCGATCATTCGATTCTTATGGGGCTAATGGGGCTATTGATATGTTTTTCATCCAGCCTATTTATTATCTGAACAATCAAAGCCTGGTTTTTTTGCAAGCTATTTTTGAATTTTAGAATCAAATAAAAATTTTACAGCAAAAAAGACCATACTGCCATTTTTTATATCAAAGCGTTGTCCTGCATTTTTATTTTCTGATTGTTTGTTGTTGGCATACTGATTTTTTATTACAAATTTTACCATAGCCTCCCCTTTCAAAAACAAAATTAAATGGTCGCTCCCTAAGTTACATGCGGTTTATTTCTTCCGCAGGCACATTTTTGACTCATCTAAAACAAATTCCAATTCTGCATTCAATTTGACATGTTTATGCCCCGCTTCGAAGCATACTGTTTAAACTATTATTCCTAGATTGCTGATATTTGGAAACAAGCTTGTTTTGGCATGGTGTAATGTGGAATACGTTTTTGGATTTATACGGACATTTAAGTCCTGTTTATCGAAAACTTTGATTTTTACCGTCACACAAAATTAATTCTGCCCAGCTTTTCATTTGCATATAACTTGGCTTGGCAACTATTATTCATAGGTTGCTAATATTTGGCAACAAGCTTGATATGGATATGATGTATTGTGGGATACTTTTTTGATCCATCGGACTTCTTAATTAATTGCAGTTGGAGTCGACATATGTGTTTTAGTGTCATGTTCATTTACTCCATATCCTTTCATCAATTATTCTACTTCCTGTTAACCAAAAATTAAACCAAAAAACTGTCGCACATTTCATTTACTTACATGAAAACTCAGCAACTCCTAGGTTACTGATAATTGGTAACAAGCTTGGTATTGACATGATGTATTGATGCATTTTTGGATCC
Source organism: Arcuatula senhousia (assembly GCA_963971305.1). Classification (NCBI taxonomy): domain Eukaryota; kingdom Metazoa; phylum Mollusca; class Bivalvia; order Mytilida; family Mytilidae; genus Arcuatula; species Arcuatula senhousia. The sequence goes on from CAXARO010000759.1 coordinate 38,249, forward strand.
ATCGAACATTTACTTCCTGTTGTAAACTTGATACTAAACGCATTGCATACTAGTTGAAGTTGTGAAAGCGGGAGAAATACTTGTGAGCGTTGGGTTACATATTTCTTGTTCCTTTTGTTTTATCGTTCTATGTTTGTTTGGCTTTTTGTCTTTTTGGTTACAGCGGAAATGATGAGACAAACCTTGCGTCAGTCGTAGCAAATGTTTTAGTTTGTATGTTTGTTGCAACTTTCATTCATTGTATGTACCATCTACTTCAGATATATATTAATGGATACACCACTGAACAAAACTGAGGCAAAAACGGAAGTTTTAACAAATACAAGTTTATATGACCACAGCAAAAGTCTTTTAATCTGTTGCAAAATCATGCTGAAATGGGTTCCACAACAACTGTGCGAATCGTTTAGGTCCCCCTTCCTCTTAATTTGATCTATAAATTTATAGAAATGTTGGGTATCATTTTTTTTATCCCCGAGCCCAACGGAGTTGTGGAGGGGATAAAGCTGTTGTTTTTTTCGTTCATATGTTCGTTCATACGTTCGTTCGTTCGTTCATATGTTCGTACGTTAGTTCGTTCGTTCGTACGTATGTACGTAATGGTATTTGTTTTGTCAATAATTTGGGAACTAAACATCATAGAGGGATGATATTTGGTTAGTGGGTACATCATTGATGGTAGTTAGAATCAGTACCATATTAAATGGCCTTTCCGCACGAATGACTCCGGTTAACATTTTTGTTAAGGTCCATATCCCAGCAACTGTAAGTGGTAGAGAAAAGATGTTGGGTCAGTGTGAATATCTTGGAAAGTAACCAACATCCGATAACAGAGCGATGATATTGAGTCATTTTGTACATTTTAGACAGTAGCCAACATCTGTACCAAAATTGGGTCACCTTGACCTACATTTTCCGCATGAACGACTCGGGTTAAGTTTTGGTTTAGGTCCTAATCTCAGCAACTGCAAGTGGTAGAGAAAAGATGTTGGGTCAGTGTGAACATCTTGGAAAGTAACCAACATCCGTACCCAAATTAAGTCACCTTGATCTACATTTTTCAGATGAATGATTCAGGTTAAAGTTTTTGGTTAAGGTGCATATCTCGGCAAATCAAATAAGAAGAGGAATGATATTAGGAAAGTGTGTTTATCTTGGATAGTAATTGACATCTGTTCCACTTACATTTTAATGTAACGGGTGAGGGGATTAGCTGTCGTGTGCGACTGCTCCGTTTCTTTATTAGAATTATACCATTCAATGTCTGATAGTTGTAAGTAAGAATATATCCAAAAACATGTCGACCCTATTCGCCCCGTATCATCGCACCATGTCCCTTATTCTGCGATCTTTTTTTTCTCAGGAGTATAATATTTTGGTTTTTTAATTCATCATAAATCTGTCTCTATATACTAGTATGCAAATATAAATAAAGTTTCATGATAATCTATTATTATACATGCTTTATTGAAAATAACTTTAACCTAAAGGTTATTAACTTGTCGTAGTGTACGAACTGACGGACACGAACACAAAATTTCGCACTCCGTTATAATAAACAATGGAGAATTCAGACAGTCAGGAGGTTGAAATAAAATACAACTGTAGTTGGAATTCATAGCAACCCTTTCAAAAGGTTTAAATGTGGACATGTAAGACATTAGAATATATAGATCTACATGTAACTCGAAAACTTACATGGTTGTCGCCATTTTTAACCAAAAATTTGTAATTTGGATCTAGTTGCTTGCATATGAAATTCTCGTTGAGATCTTATTTGGTATTTTATGTGAGAATCCGTGTGTTTATCCGATTTTCGACCTTCATGTATATGTAGAAGAGCAATTCATCCAAAAGAAACCATACCGGAAGTTCAAACAAAGTCTTATTATTTAAAATCGACCCCTAATTTTTCAGTTGGTGATCATTTATTATGAACACAAAATTAAAATTATCAAATCTAAAGCGGGCGTAAGTAAAACCATTAATTAGCTGAAGCTGACCATTACTACTTAAGTTTCTTTCTAAAAGAAAGATAAAATTTCTTTGAGTGTCAAAAGACCCTGATGACTTACACACCAAAGCAATGAAATTAGAATTATCCGTTAAAATTCAAAATTCTCTGATGTTAATGACCGATCTTGGGTCAAAATTGGGTTCTTGCTCGACATATATTGTTTTTAAAATCTTTGCTTTTCATGTTCGTATCTAGTGCATGTTTGGTATTTTCAATCTCTCCGGCATTAATACTTAGATTGTTAACAGGGGCCTGGGTGGCCGAGTGGTCTAAGGCGCTGGTATAAATACCACACTATTGATCACTAGCCGATCACCTCTCAGTTGGTGTTCGAGTTCCGTTTGTATTTAACAAAAAAGGGACTTCCCCAACTGTATGTGATTAGGTTTGTCAGTTACCTGCCCAAAGTCAGTGGTTTCATCCGGGTACTCCGGTTTCCTCCACCATTAAGACTGACCGCCCTACATGGCCCAGGTGCGTCGATAAAGGGCGAAAAACACCAACACACACACACACACACACAAATAGATTGTTAACAAACATATCAAAGCAATGAAATTCTCCGTTTAAATTTCAACCTTGTCAAAATGCTAAGGTTCTTACTACCCCAGACATAAGGGACAGGCCATTTAACTTGAAAGATTTAAAAAAAAATTTATTTTTTTTAAGGCATCGCGACAAAATTTTTTTTACTAGCTGAAATCCTTCTTCAAAATATTTTTCCTTCTTTCTTACCCTCTGCTGCCAAAATATTTCTCTATAAAAATAATTTCCAAAATATTTTTGAGGGAAAAAACCAAGCCCCCCCTTCAAATTTAAATGGTCGGTTGTTTTTTTTAATAATCCAAGTGCGGCATACATTTTTATTGGGGTTGCATTGATTTTAATGATTGGCATTGTCAATCTTTTGGATAAATCGCATCTAATGAAGATTTGATAGATGAATAAAGGTAATAGCAAAATTACCGAGCTTGGAGGATCAATCTCATTGTCCAAGAGGAAATACGAAACAAGGTAAAAATGGGGTTTTCCCAAGCATGTTTAGCATGGCGTTGCGCCATGCCGCCCTTTTTGTTCCGCCATGCCCTTTTTATTCTGTTTCCCTCATGCCATGCCCTTTTCGTCGTTAATATTTAGCGCCATGGGCCTCTTTTTTATTTTGAATCTGAGTTATCTCCCATTGACTGGTTCCCCCGATCATTTCAGTTCATTTTTACTACGGAAATTGAAGATTGCAATGGTCCTGACTTGGTACATGAATTTTGAAAAGGGGTCCACCTATTGTATACTAAAGAGGATTCCAAGCCATTTTTGCCTAAAATCTGCGCGAAAATATTACAAAATTTTCAAAGGATATGGTGTATTTCGACCCCCCCCCCGGGAACACCCTGTCTCTGGATCTGCCACAGAAGAAACTTAAAATATATTTTGAATGTTCCTGATTAAAATTTTTGACATGAAATTATGATTTGAATTGAATATTTAGTTGAATGTGTAAGATGGGGATACAAAACATCGACGGAACTCGGATTGGATGCGTTACAAAAAGCCGATCGACGTAAAATTGCTTTGGTAAGATTTTTACTTGTAGGTAATAAAATGATGAAACTTCGAGGTCGGACAATATGATTTGTTTTTGTACTGCACATCATTACCCCACACTCTATTTAACAGATGGGGTCGGAGATTTTAACGGCTGATCAAGTTTTGATCAAAAAGTTGAAAAAGTCCAGTGTTCTGGGAAAACCGAAAACAAAATATTTCTTTGGGCCCTCCCCCTTTTTTTTCCTTCTATTTTACATCGATTCAAGTTTTGAAAAATCAATCTTTTCGTGAGCAGTGTTCACAGTTTAGCCATATGAAGATATAATAATTAAAAGGGAGGTAACAAGAATTTATGCCCGACTAATAGACATTAGAACGTAATAGGTAAACGGCTTTATGTCAACATTACTCACGATACGGCTCTTGTCTGATAATCTCTGTTAGGATATTGCAAATCAATTCCTCGTTCGCCGCCGGACTCTTTTGGCAAAATCAGGTAGCAAACGTGCAATTTTTCTTTATTAAAGTGCAGTTCTCTGTAACAATCAGGCAAAATCGAAAAAATTTTAATCATGATTTAAAAAAACACGGTTTTGACAATGAAGTGTCATTCAAAATAGCCTTCTAATGAAGAAACAATCATAAGTTGTCATATCCAGTCTCAGAGGATGGAGAAAAATTCCTGTTACATTGATTGGGATTTAGTAGGACTTGACACGAGTTGTCTCCCTTATATCCAAATTTTATATGCATTTTAACCAAAATATTTCTCAAATTTCTTACTCTTTTGAGTAGTGCCTATGCATTTTTGTTACTTTTTAAGTATTTTGAACAGCATTTTGAAGTCAACCTTGTGTGTTTTTTTAAATCATGATTCACTCATTGACTGATTCTTACAGAGAATAGCACTTTAAAAAGACTCAGTAATTCCAACGAACTTAAATTCGATGTTTCAAAACGAGGCAATCTTAAAGATTAAATCAAATATTTTGGATAATCGTCACTTTATTATTTATGACAACAATAAAATAATTATAACTTATGTGACAGTAAACAGACTTATTCAAATTAAAAGTCAGTGAGTAAATTGTTACTTTTAAACATGTGGCACAAAAAAGATCCATCATTTGACGATTATAGTTAGAATTACAAACTTTCCAATTTTAAATTGTCCAGTCGTCAAAACTACAGTTATCACCAAATCTATAAGCACAAACAATCAGAGTTGGTAATTTTTTTACAAAAAGGTGTTCTTAACTACCATGATAAAATATGAGTCGAAACGAAGCATTTTGAAAATCAACCCCTTTTTATCCGTCTTGACGTATGTTAAACATGTTTAAGCGATGGCACTCATTGACAAAAGATACTTTTTAATGGCTTTCTAATATTGTTAATGATTGCGTATGAAAAAAAAATATATGTTCCACTCATTCGAGATATAGATACATACTTGGGATAAGGAGGAAGTTTTCTTTACGAATTCTAAAGTTAATTGGCCGTGTTTTAGTCTTTTGTACGATAGTCTCTCTTAGAATTTTATTATAAAGCTATACATCGAAAAAAACTTCAAATTATCAGTATAAAAAAGAGAAGCGTATAATGATAACGTTAGAATAAGAAAACGAATGATCTCTTAATTTGCTAGTAGATAAAACATTCAGCAATCATGGAAATGGTGGATTCCTGACAAAAATGTGTAAAATTTGTTTTTCGTTGTAAGTCAAACTTCGGGATAACGGCTTTACTTACCCTTTGTCGACTGAGTCGTTACAGCTGAAGTAACGGTGTTGTCTGATGTTATTTTATCTAAAAATAGATTAAATTATTGTTAAAACAAAATACATGTGGAAAAATAATAAAGTATTAATTCTTTTAGATATCAGAACAAAAAGTTTTTATATCGTATAAGGGAGTCCTTGAAATGTATTTAAACGTTTTTATAGTTTAGTAGAGAATCAAGTGTAAATCATTCCTAGCTCTAACAAACATAATGGCAGTTCAAATGTTTCAATTTAAACTGGTAATCTCTATCAAGTGAAAATACAAAGATTCTTCACTTTATCATTGATAAATTGCTGAGGGACACAGAACATAACACGACGGATAGTGTCAAAGTGACTCCTATATGTCGCTTTGCAACACGTTGCAGGTGATACAGAAAGTGAAAGAAGTTTGATCAATTTCAAAATAAAGCTACATTTCAGTGCAGAAATATCTAACGAAGCCCCTCTAATTGACCTTTTCAACATAAATAAAACACAATTTTCTTCTATATGAATCCCAATTTAATAGAGATATAGAAAATGACACATAAAAAAATAAAGATAATGTTTACACATTGATTGAAAGTTAGCTGATGTATTTTGAGCATTGATGCGTTACTCACCCGTTGAAGGGAAAACTGATAAAACTGAAGTTTCAGTATTTTCTGTTGTTTTGACGGCATCTACTAGTTAATAAATTTAAGAAAATATTACTTGCATTTGCATTGAAAAAAAATTGGGTTTATTTAGTTGTAAAATTTTAAAAAGTCACAAGAATTCGATTGGATTAAGGTGGGCCGATACCAAATGGCATATATCCAGATTTTAATGAATATTGGTGGACCCATACATGTGTAGTTCTTTGTGATATACATCCACATATGAAATAAAAATGGGGGTAACAGACCTCGTTTTTTAAATAAATGCATTTAAAAATGCAATTTTGGCGGGAAAATAACAAAGACATATAGGAAAAAAAGAGTTTCAACACCATTTAATTTTACTTTTTATAGATAAAAATTTACTCAAGATATCCAAATTTTGACCAAAAACTAACATAATTAAAAATTTGCGATGCATTGGTGTAAAATAAAGTATGTCACGGACTCAGTTTTAAGGTACGAGTTAGTTTTTCACGAGGTTCAGACGGATTTTTCAGTGTACAGGTAAATTTTAACGGTAACGTCTTTTTTTTAACGTAACGTTCAACCCTAACGACCATTTAAACTACATCTATATCGTAAAGAAAGTTTTATCGAATCCAGTTTAAACTGGAATACAACAACACTTTGAAGTTGCACGGACGCCCCGTGCAATGTGATTGACAGGTGTAATTTATGTGCCGATTTAATTTACCAATTTTTGAATATTCTAATGAAATAAATATTATTTAACTATGATTTTCACTCCGAATTGATCAATAAATTTATTCATAAGTATTAACTGTTATAATTTTTGGGTTAGTATATACATATAGAAGCCATAAATTAAAGTTTTAATGGGGAACATTTTACATAATCCGCTTTATAGATTATTCAATGTGCACCATGAAAAAATTAGTTTATGGTTCAATAAACTAAAGCATTTTTACAGTTAAATCTTAAATATTAAAACTTGTAGATTGAAGCATGCCTAGTGATGATATGTATTTCTTAAAATGTGACACTAGCATTAACGTGTGGTCGAATTTGTAAGTCTACTGTCAATCGGTTTACCTCATTCGAACTTGTCAATAGTGATATAATGCGTTAATGTGTTTCTTATAATAACAATGATAACTTAATGAGTTATTCACTTATTTGTTTCAGTTTAAATCTGCATGAATATGAAATGATTTGTAAAGTCAGACACAAAAAAGAACATCACATCAGAAGTATATTTAAAACCCGATCTTTTGGCTTAAATTCAAAATTCGGCAACCAAAAAATATTGCATGTAAGTTTCTGGAACCAAAAAAAATGTGTATATTTTGTTTTTTCCTATTTTGACAAGCTTGTATGATTACGGCTTTTCTTACCATAAGTCGACAGAGTCGTTTCAACTGACATGACTGATGTAACATTGTTGTCTGATGTCATTTCACCTAAAATTGATTAAAGTTCATTGAAAAAGTGTTTGAATCATTTTTTTTCAAATATTGTTTGTTTATAATAAAACGTAATTGCAATACATTGAAGACCTTTAAAAACCAAGTGAAAATAAATTCAAACTCTAACATAAGGACACTGCAAGTCAGTGAGTAAATCTTTATTTTTAAAGTTTGTGATACAACAAAGCACCATCGTTTGACGATTATAGAGTATTATTGAGATTACAGAGTAGACTGCACGAAGTTTCTAAATCTGAAATGGACGAGTCATCAAAACTAAAGTTACCATCGAATCTATGACATAAAACTTTAGAGTTATAAAATATTTTCAAAAATGATATCTAGAGTTTGTTTGATATACCATAATGCAATATAAGTTGGAACATTGAAACGAAATAAAACTTTAAACTTTAAAAATAAACCCATTTTCCATCCGTCTATGCAGATTTTTAAACGATGGCAATCATGAACGCACGGGTACTCTTTCGCCAAGGCATTGAAATATTGTCGAAATTTAAAAAAAAAACGATTAAGCAGTGATCAAATGTGTATTGAAAAATATATCATCAAACAATTCGAGAAATACATTGTAGATACGGAAGGTTTTACAATGAAATTGATATCCTCATTATTACCGTCTTCTTAACGAGTTATATAGTAAAATGTCATTGTTTAAGTCGCTTGCCCAATTTCCACTCTTAATAGCGTATTTGAAAGATAGCCATAAAATATCACATCATAAGTATAAAAAAGAGAAGGATATAAAGCTTACTTAGAGTAAAAACTAATTTGATGTACTTGTAAATAAAACATTCAGCAACAAGACCATTACAAGCTTCAAGTAAAGGCTTTACTTACTGTGATTTGTTTGGGTCATTACAACTGATGTTACAGTTTTGTCTGATGTAATCTTATCTACAAAATTATAAAATTAAATCGTGTCAAATGATTATTGTAAAAACACGAAACTTGTTTGAAATATTACAGAAGATTAGTTCCAATGAACGGGCCGGGGTTTCATTAAATGTCAAACACGTTTACCGTTATGTAAAAACTGAGTGTAAGTCGACGGACACTCTGTTGTCATAACATCTACAAAAAGTTTAAATTTTTAAGTGAAGCTGTTATTTAAAACAAAACTGAATGTGTTTGAAATAATGCATTGTATAATGGAGTCATTGAAATGTCAGAAACTTTCAGTCTAGTAAAGAATTAAGTGTAAATCATTCCAAACTCTAACATAAATTACGGCTGTTTTTTAGAAATCTTCACTGTATCATTGATACGATCTTTGTTAATGAGATAATTAGATAATAAGAAGGTGTTTTTGAATAGTAAGTGAATAAATTCTTCAGTAGTGGTGATACAATAAAGAATCATCCCTTGATGAATATATTGAGAGTACGAAAGAAGTTCCCCTTTTAAAGGATCAAGTCGTCGAACCTGTGGTTACCACCGAGACTGAAGGCATTAAATCTTTGTAGGCATATCAAGAGTTACAACTGTATCTGACGAGTGCTATAGAAGGAAGCTACAGGCCAAATATCGAGAAGCTGTGACATATAGCTGCAGGGAAAACTGTGACGGAAATTTTTGTGACGCTGAAGGATCCAGAACGCAACGATGCAAGACGACGGAAAGTGTCAATGTGACTCCTGTATGTCGCTTTAACACGTTGCGGGTGATACAAAAAAGGGATAGAAGTTTGATCAATTTCAAATAAGGCTACATATCAGTAAAGGAATTTATAACGAAGGCCGTCTTATTGATCTTATATCATTAATAAAACACGATTTTCTTCAGCATGAATCCAAATTTGGCAGAGATATGAAAAGTAGTCATACATAGAAAATATAAATAATATTTACACATTAATTAATACAGAGTTACCTGATAACTTTTGAGCATTGCTGCTTAAAATACCATTTGTAGGGAGAGCTGATACAGCTGAAGTGTCAGTAATATCTGTTGTTGCGACAGCATCTAAAATAAACGTAATAACAAAACTACCGAACTTGAATGATCAATCTCATAGTCCAGAGAAAATGACAAAAACGAATCAGTCATACCGGAGAATTGGTGGATCGCAATGGTGCTGACTTGGTACAGGCATTTAAAAAAAATGTTTTTATTTAGGCAATACTGGCATAAACGAGTGAACGTATTCGTATGAAAAAATATATATCTGTTTACCTAATTGGAACTTGGCATTGGGGATCTATTGCTATAAAAAAAAGTACTACATTTACCTATAACAACTTAATGAGTTTTTGTTTTTACTTAATTGTTTCTATTTTAGTCTACTAGAAATTCATTGTAAAGGTAGGTATAAAAAAACACAAATCTGCTAAAGATATAAAAAATATGTTACATAAAAAAATAAAAATGATGTTAACACATTGATTTATAGTTAGCTGATATATTTTGAGCATTGCTGCTTAACTTACCAGTTGTAGGGAGAGCTGATACAGCTGGAGTTTCAGTATTATCTGTTGTTTTGACAGCATCTAAAAAAATGCGATACTTGCATAAACGAGTAAACGTATTCGTATGAAAAAATATCTATCTGTTTACCTCATTCGAACTTGGCATTGGGGATCTATTGCTATAAAAAATTATACTGAGTTTTTGTTTTTACTTAATGGTTTCTATTTAAGTCTAATAGAAATTCATTGTTGAATTAAGTATAAAAAGAACGCAAAGTAACATCAGAAGTATAAAAACTCTAACCGTAGCGATAAAAATATCGATGTTATAATAGCTTTTTGTCAAACATTTTGTTTGTTGAGAAAAAAACGTAATATAATTTGCAATGCACGGGGTCCTTAAAACGTCAAACACTTTTACCGGTAAGAAAAAAAAATCAAGAGTAAATCCATGCAAACTCTAGCATTATGACAATGCAAATTCATTCCTCAATCGTCGGACATTTTTGCGAAAGAAGGTAGCGAGCTTGTGGTATTTTTATTTATTTTTGACAGAATCTTCAATTCAGTAAGGGGTAACGATTTTTTACCTTGCACGCAGTAAGTTCATTTTCAAAATATTTTTCGAATCTAGCCAGCGCAACAGTTAATGACCTCATTTTTTGGAAATGTAGATACACTATTCCATGCTTATCATTATTTAATGATTGCTGCACATGTTTTAAACCAAACTGAAAATGCCATGAATATGACGAGATGTTGTCCAATAACAGGAACAGTGTTCAATCCCTGAAATTTCACTCTAAAAGGCATTCAGATATATAATGGTAATCCTTGAAAAAAACGCAGGAAATCCCAACATGAGGCGGGGATTTTTTTCACTTTTTTATTGTCGACATTTAAAAGACGCAGAAATTGTGACCAATGAGAAATAGATGCATTTAAAGTGGCATCTTCCAAATATAAAATATATTTAAGAAAATTGTCATTTGATAAGAGAAGCAAAGATGCGCCAATGGGGCATTCAAGTGTCAAAAGTCCACAAGGGCAACGGCGAAACCGGTAAAAACGAACAAAAACAGCAAAAAGAAACACGCAAAAAATTTCAACTGAACGGAAATCAAAAACGCGAACTCAAGTCGTAGCAAGAGTAAACTTAGTTGCTCTGGAAGAGTAAGCGGTTCCTGCCTGGTATAGCACACCTGTCATGTTGCTAATTTTCAATTCAGAGTGTGAAATCCGGTAAAGGAAGACAAAACAAATTTCTACGACAAACCAACATCTGCAATCATTTGAGAGATAGAAATTCCATATATTTTACTAGTGCACAGTGTCTTCCGTAAAACTTTTTGAGTGAAGACAGCAACCGCGGAGCAACATAACCCTGTGTCAGCAATTTCTGTGTCAAACATGGCGCTCTTCTAAGGAATCGATGTAATTCCCGCAAGCTTTAGAGTAACGAATCAACTGTGATACGAAGACTACATAAGCAGGAGAGGACGGAATATTGCTACACAAAAAAAGTTGACGATTGGAAAGTTGAAGTTATTCCGTTGTTGAAAGTCTTCTTTGAGAGTCAATTTCGAGATGTAGATTTAAATATGAAGTAGACGTTAAAGAATCCGTTGTGTCCTTTATCTCATGCTCCTTTTGATATATGAGATCGAGCAAGTCACCAAATCGAGAATTGTTTAGTGAAAGGACATCATCAATAATACGGGGCGTGAGATTAAAAGAGAGAGATAATATGATCTTTGTTATATAGAAGTAGATTGTAAGAAGTTCGCTTCATATCAATGTAGGATCAAATCACCCACCAAAGGTGTACAATAAATGCAACATTGACATCCATATTGTGTGTTGAAAAACACGTCATGATGCGGTGATTTTTTTTTCAATTTTTGTTGCCGACATTTAAAAGACGCAGAGATAAATGCATTTAAAGTGGCATATTTCCAAACAGGACAACAATAACATCAATTTTACTATATGACCATAAACATATATTGATCAAAATAGTCAGTGGGTAAATTGTTAATTCTAAATTCAAAAGGCTGTGATACAACAACAAAACCATTATCCTTTAACAATTGAAGTTAGAATCTACGAAACTTCCAAATCTAAAGTAGTCCAGTCGTAAAAATGACAGTTATCGCTAAAAAATCATAGTAAGTTAATATTTTCAAAAAGGTTGTCTAAAATTTGTATGACATTTACCAAAATGTAATATTAGTTGAAAGCATTGTAGAACGATTTTTTTTTAATAAGTCCTTTTTCATCTGTCTGAACAGATGTTTAAGCGATGGCAACCATGAAAGTACGAGAACTATATTGTGATGGCATTAAAATATTGTCAAAATTTAAATATTATATTATAATGGGAAACTGCATGCCAAATATCAAGAAGCTGTGACATGTAGTTGCGCGGAAAACTGCAACAGATTTTTTTGTGATTCTGCAAGACACACGACCCAAGACGACAGATAGTGTCAAAGTTACTCCTACATGTCGATTTGCAGCGCGTTGTAAGAGATACAAAAAATACTTTTGATCTATTTCAAATTATGGCTAGACCTCATTTAAGAAATATCTAATGAAGCCATACAGCTCATAAAAATTATTTGCAGTTGGAGTTAACATATGTGTTGTGGTCTCGTGTTCATTTACTCCATATCCTTTGTTAAATGATTTAATACTGGAGTTTGTTTTTTATGTCGTGTTGAGTTACTTTAGTAGTAGAACAATTTCCCGTGTTTTAGATTATGCTTTTTATCTTTTTTAAATATTGTGTACTTGAACATGAGATTACTTCTCATGTGCACATTTTGTTTTTAACCACTATATACATTTATGTAAATTCTTAAACCTAAGGTTTAACTCCCTTCATCGTAGTTTTGCCCTTAGCTTTTTTGTTTGGCTTACTGCATTTTGAACATCTTTTGAATTGTGGATTTCCTTTGTTTGGATTCTAGTGCTGCTAATGAGGAATAATTTTCCCAAATGGCCATACAGCCAATAAAAAATATTTGCAGTTGTAGTTAACATATATGTTGTGGTCTCATGTTCATTTACTCCATATCCTTTCTTAAATTAAATTATAACATTTCTAAAACACAATTTTCATCAGCATAAATTCAAAGCTGCTAGAAATATACAGTTATGTTGCATAAAGATTATAGCAAATGTTAACACATTGATTAATATAGTTAGCTGTGTACATGGAGCATAACTGCTTTACTTACCCGTTGTAGGGAAAACTGATATTGCTGAAGTTTCAGTATTATCTGTTGTTTTGACAGCATCTAAAAAGAATTTATGCGATACTTGCATAAACGAGTGAACGTATTCGTATGAAAAAGTATCTATCTGTTTACCTCATTCGAACTTGGCATTGGGGATCTATTGCTATAAAAGATATACTGAGTTTTTGTTTTTACTTAATTGTTTCTAATTAATTCTACTAGAAATTTATTGTAAAATTAAGTATAAAAAGAACGTAACGTAACATCAGAAGTATAAAAACTCTAACCGTAGCGTTAAAAAATATCGATGTTATAACAGTTTTTTGTCAAACATTTTGTTTGTTGGGAAAATAACGTAACATAATTTGCAATGCACGGGGTCCTTAAAACGTCAAACACTTTTACCGGTAAGAAAAAAATCAAGAGTAAATCCATGCAAACTCTAGCATTATGATAATCCGAATCCATTCCTCGTTCGTCGGATATTTTTGCAAAAGAAGGTAGCGAGCTTGTGGTATTTTTATTTATTTTTGACAGAATCGTCAATTCAGTAAGGAGTATTCATTTTTTACCGTGCGCGCAGTAAGTTCGTTTTCAATCTTAGAAGAAAATACTCAAAATATTTTTCGAATCTAGCCAGCGCAACAGTTAATGACCTCATTTTTGGAAATGTAGATACACTTTTCCATGCTGATTGCCGCACACGTTTTAAAACTGAAAATGCTATGAATATTACGAGATGTTGTCCAATAACAGGAACAATGTAAAATCCATGAAATTTCACTGTGAGAAGTATTCAGATATATAATGGTAATCCTTGAAAAAACGCAGGAAATTCCAACATGAGGCTGGGATTTTTTTCACTTTATTATTGTCGACATTTAAAAGACGCAGAAATTTCGACCAATGAGAAATAGATGCATTTAAAGTGGCATCTTCCAAATATAAAATATATTTTAGAAAATTGTCATTTAATAAAAGAAGCAAAGATGCACCAATGGGCATTCAAGTGTTTAAAGTCCGCAAGGGCAACGGCGAAACCGGTAAAAACTAACAAAAACATCAAAAAAGGAACACCAACAAAATTCAACTGAACGGAAATAAAAAAACACAAGTCGTAACAAGAGTAAACTCAGTTGCTCTGTAAGAGTAAGCAGTTCCTGCCTGCTATAGCACACCTGCCATGTTGGTAATTTCAAATTCAGAGTGTGAAATCAAGTAAAGGAAGACAAAACCAATATCTACGACAAACCAACATCTGCAATCATTACCATGTTGGTAATTTCAAATTCAGAGTGTGAAATCAAGTAAAGGAAGACAAAACCAATATCTACGACAAACCAACATCTGCAATCATTGGAGAGATAGAAATTCCATATATTTTACTACTGCACAGTGTCTTCCGGAAAAAAAATTGAGTGAGGACAGCAACCACGAAGAAGCAACATAACCCTGTGTCAGCAATTTTTGTGTCAAACGTGGCGCTCTTCTAAGGAATCGTTGTAATTCCCGCAAGCTTTAGAGTAACGAATCAACTGTGATACCAAGACAACATAAGCAGGAGCGGACGGAATGTTGCTTCACAAAAAAGGAAAGTTGACGATTGGAAAGTTGAAGTTATTCTGTTTGTCATAGAGATTTGTTGAAAGTCTTCCTTGAGAGTCAATTTCGAGATGAAGATCTAAATATGAAGCAGACGTTTTAGAATCCGTTGTGTCCTTTATCTTATGCTCCTTTGGAAATATGAGATCGAGAAAGTTACCTAATCTAGAATTGTTTAGTGAAAGGACATCATAAATAATATGGGACGTGAGGTTAAAAGAGAGAACTAGTCTACGATCTTTGTTATATAGAAGTTGATTATAAGAAGTTCGCTTAATATAAATGTAGAATCAAATCACCCACCAAAGGTGTACAATAAATGCACATTGACATCCCTATTGTTTACTGAAAAAAACACGTCATGACGCGGTGATTGTTTTTCAATTTTTTGTTGGTTGACATTTAAAAGACACAGAAATAAGTGCATTTAAAGTGGCATATTTCCAAACAGGACAACAATAACATAAATTTTACTATATGACCATAAATATATATTGATCAAAATAGTCAGTGGGTAAATTGTTAATTATAAATTCAAAAGGTTGGGATACAACAACGAAACCATAATCCTTTAACAATTGAAGTTATAATCTACGAAACTTCCAAATCTAAAGTAGTCCAGTCGTAAAAATGACAGTAATCGCTAAAAAATCATAGTAAGTTAATATTTTCAAAAAGGTTGTCTAAAATTTGTATGACATTTACCAAAATGTAATATTAGTTGAAAGCATTGTAGAACAATTTTTTTTTAATAAGTCCTTTTTCATCTGTCTGAACAGATGTTTAAGCGATGGCAACCATGAAAATACGAGAACTATATTGTGATGGCAAACAATTGAAGTTAGAATCTACGAAACTTCCAAATCTAAAGTAGTCCAGTCGTAAAAATGACAGTAATCGCTAAAAAATCATAGAAAGTTAACATTTTCAAAAAGGTTGTCTAAAATTTGTATGACATTTACCAAAATGTAATATTAGTTGAAAGCATTGTAGAACGATTTTTTTTAATAAGTCCTTTTTCATCTGTCTGAACAGATGTTTAAGCGATGGCAACCATGAAAGTACGAGAACTATATTGTGATGGCATTAAAATATTGTCAAAATTTAAATATTATATTATAATGGGAAGCTGCATGCCAAATATCAAGAAGCTGTGACATGTAGTTGCGCGGAAAACTGCAACAGATTTTTTTTGTGATTCTGCAAGACACACGACCCAAGACGACAGATAGTGTCAAAGTTACTCCTACATGTCGATTTGCAGCGCGTTGAAAGAGATACAAAAATACTTTTGATCAATTTCAAACTATGGCTAGACATCATTTAAGAAATATCTAATGAAGCCATACAGCTCATAAAAATTATTTGCAGTTGGAGTTAACATATGTGTTGTGGTATCATGTTCATTTACTCCATATCATTTGTTAAATTATTTAATACTGGAGTTTGTTTTTTATGCCGTGTTGAGTTACTTTAGTAGTAGAACAATTTCCCGTGTTTTAGATTATGCTTTTTATCTTTTTTAAATATTGTGTACTTGAACATGAGATTACTTCTCATGTGCACATTTTGTTTTTAACCACTATATACATTTATGTAAATTCTTAAACCTAAGGTTTAACTCCCTTCATCGTAGTTTTGCCCTTAGCTTTTTTGTTTGGCTTACTGCATTTTGAACATCTTTTGAATTGTGGATTTCCTTTGTTTGGATTCTAGTGCTGCTAATGAGGAATAATTTTCCCAAATGGCCATACAGCCAATAAAAAATATTTGCAGTTGTAGTTAACATATATGTTGTGGTCTCATGTTCATTTACTCCATATCCTTTCTTAAATTAAATTATAACATTTCTAAAACACAATTTTCATCAGCATAAATTCAAAGCTGCTAGAAATATACAGTTATGTTGCATAAAGATTATAGCAAATGTTAACACATTGATTAATATAGTTAGCTGTGTACATGGAGCATAACTGCTTTACTTACCCGTTGTAGGGAAAACTGATATTGCTGAAGTTTCAGTATTATCTGTTGTTTTGACAGCATCTAAAAAGAATTTATGCGATACTTGCATAAACGAGTGAACGTATTCGTATGAAAAAGTATCTATCTGTTTACCTCATTCGAACTTGGCATTGGGGATCTATTGCTATAAAAGATATACTGAGTTTTTGTTTTTACTTAATTGTTTCTAATTAATTCTACTAGAAATTTATTGTAAAATTAAGTATAAAAAGAACGTAACGTAACATCAGAAGTATAAAAACTCTAACCGTAGCGTTAAAAAATATCGATGTTATAACAGTTTTTTGTCAAACATTTTGTTTGTTGGGAAAATAACGTAACATAATTTGCAATGCACGGGGTCCTTAAAACGTCAAACACTTTTACCGGTAAGAAAAAAATCAAGAGTAAATCCATGCAAACTCTAGCATTATGATAATCCGAATCCATTCCTCGTTCGTCGGATATTTTTGCAAAAGAAGGTAGCGAGCTTGTGGTATTTTTATTTATTTTTGACAGAATCGTCAATTCAGTAAGGAGTATTCATTTTTTACCGTGCGCGCAGTAAGTTCGTTTTCAATCTTAGAAGAAAATACTCAAAATATTTTTCGAATCTAGCCAGCGCAACAGTTAATGACCTCATTTTTGGAAATGTAGATACACTTTTCCATGCTGATTGCCGCACACGTTTTAAAACTGAAAATGCTATGAATATTACGAGATGTTGTCCAATAACAGGAACAATGTAAAATCCATGAAATTTCACTGTGAGAAGTATTCAGATATATAATGGTAATCCTTGAAAAAACACAGGAAATTCCAACATGAGGCTGGGATTTTTTTCACTTTATTATTGTCGACATTTAAAAGACGCAGAAATTTCGACCAATGAGAAATAGATGCATTTAAAGTGGCATCTTCCAAATATAAAATATATTTTAGAAAATTGTCATTTAATAAAAGAAGCAAAGATGCACCAATGGGCATTCAAGTGTTTAAAGTCCGCAAGGGCAACGGCGAAACCGGTAAAAACTAACAAAAACATCAAAAAAGGAACACCAACAAAATTCAACTGAACGGAAATAAAAAAACACAAGTCGTAACAAGAGTAAACTCAGTTGCTCTGTAAGAGTAAGCAGTTCCTGCCTGCTATAGCACACCTGCCATGTTGGTAATTTCAAATTCAGAGTGTGAAATCAAGTAAAGGAAGACAAAACCAATATCTACGACAAACCAACATCTGCAATCATTTGAGAGATAGAAATTCCATATATTTTACTACTGCACAGTGTCTTCCGGAAAAAAAATTGAGTGAGGACAGCAACCACGAAGAAGCAACATAACCCTGTGTCAGCAATTTTTGTGTCAAACGTGGCGCTCTTCTAAGGAATCGTTGTAATTCCCGCAAGCTTTAGAGTAACGAATCAACTGTGATACCAAGACAACATAAGCAGGAGCGGACGGAATGTTGCTTCACAAAAAAGGAAAGTTGACGATTGGAAAGTTGAAGTTATTCTGTTTGTCATAGAGATTTGTTGAAAGTCTTCCTTGAGAGTCAATTTCGAGATGAAGATCTAAATATGAAGCAGACGTTTTAGAATCCGTTGTGTCCTTTATCTTATGCTCCTTTGGATATATGAGATCGAGAAAGTTACCTAATCTAGAATTGTTTAGTGAAAGGACATCATAAATAATACGGGACGTGAGGTTAAAAGAGAGAACTAGTCTACGATCTTTGTTATATAGAAGTTGATTATAAGAAGTTCGCTTAATATAAATGTAGAATCAAATCACCCACCAAAGGTGTACAATAAATGCACATTGACATCCCTATTGTTTACTGAAAAAACACGTCATGACGCGGTGATTGTTTTTCAATTTTTTGTTGGTTGACATTTAAAAGACACAGAAATAAGTGCATTTAAAGTGGCATATTTCCAAACAGGACAACAATAACATAAATTTTACTATATGACCATAAATATATATTGATCAAAATAGTCAGTGGGTAAATTGTTAATTATAAATTCAAAAGGTTGGGATACAACAACGAAACCATAATCCTTTAACAATTGAAGTTATAATCTACGAAACTTCCAAATCTAAAGTAGTCCAGTCGTAAAAATGACAGTAATCGCTAAAAAATCATAGTAAGTTAATATTTTCAAAAAGGTTGTCTAAAATTTGTATGACATTTACCAAAATGTAATATTAGTTGAAAGCATTGTAGAACAATTTTTTTTAATAAGTCCTTTTTCATCTGTCTGAACAGATGTTTAAGCGATGGCAACCATGAAAGTACGAGAACTATATTGTGATGGCATTAAAATATTGTCAAAAGTTAAATATTATATTATAATGGGAAGCTGCATGCCAAATATCAAGAAGCTGTGACATGTAGTTGCGCGGAAAACTGCAACAGATTTTTTTTTGTGATTCTGCAAGACACACGACCCAAGACGACAGATAGTGTCAAAGTTACTCCTACATGTCGATTTGCAGCGCGTTGTAAGAGATACAAAAATACTTTTGATCAATTTCAAACTATGGCTAGACATCATTTAAGAAATATCTAATGAAGCCATACAGCTCATAAAAATTATTTGCAGTTGGAGTTAACATATGTGTTGTGGTATCATGTTCATTTACTCCATATCATTTGTTAAATTATTTAATACTGGAGTTTGTTTTTTATGCCGTGTTGAGTTAGTAGAACACTTTCCCGTGTTTTAGATTATGCTTTTTATTTTTTAAATATGGTGTACTTGTACATGAGATTACTCTCATGTGTACATTTGGTTTTTAACCACTATATACATTTATGTAAATTCTTAAACCTAAGGTTTAACTCCCTTCATCGTAGTTTTGCCCTTAGCTATAAATATTTGGATTTTTTTGGCTTACTGCATTTTGAACATCTTTTGAATTGTGGATTTCCTTTGTTTGGATTCTAGTGCTGCTAATGAGGAATAATTTTCCCAAATGGCCATACAGCCAATAAAAAATATTTGCAGTTGGAGTTAACATATATGCTGTGGTATCATGTTCATTTACTCCATATCCTTTCTTAAATTAAATTATAACATTTCTAAAACACAATTTTCATCAGCATAAATTCAAAGCTGCTAAAAATATACAGTTATGTTTTATAAAGATTATAGCAAATGTTAACACATTGATTAATATAGTTAGCTGTGTATATGGAGCATTACTGCTTTACTTACCCGTTGTAGGGAAAACTGATACAGCTGAAGTTTCGGAATTTTCTGTTGTTTTGACAGCATCTAAAAAGAATTTATGCGATACTTGCATAAACGAGTAAACGTATTCGTATGAAAAAATATCTATCTGTTTACCTCATTCGAACTTGGCATTGGGGATCTATTGCTATAAAAAATTATACTGAGTTTTTGTTTTTACTTAATGGTTTCTATTTAAGTCTACTAGCAATTCATTGTAAAATTAAGTATAGAAAGAACGTAACGTAACATCAGAAGTATAAAAACTCTAACCGTAGCGTTAAAAAATATCGATGTTATAACAGCTTTTTGTCAAACATTTTGTTTGTTGAGAAAAAAAACGTAATATGGTTTGCAATGCACGGGGTCCTTAAAACGTCAAATTTTACTGGTAAGAAAAAAATCAGGAGTAGATCCATGCAAACTCTAGCATTACGACAATGCAAACCCATTCCTCGTTCGTCGGACATTTTTGCGAAAGAAGGTAGCGAGATTGCGGTATTTTTATTTATTTTTGACAGAATCGTCAATTCAGTAAGGGGTAATGATTTTTTACCTTACACGCAGTAAGTTCATTTTCAAAATATTTTTCGAATCTAGCTAGCGCAACAGTTAATGACCTCATTTTTTGGAAATGTAGATACACTATTCCATGCTTATCATTATTTACTGATTGCTGCACATGTTTTAAACCAAACTGAAAATGCCATGAATATGACGAGATGTTGTCCAATAACAGGAACAGTGTTCAATCCATGAAATTTCACTCTAAAAGGCATTCAGATATATAATGGTAATCCTTAGAAAAAAAACCGCAGGAAATCCCAACATGAGGCGGGGATTTTTTTCACTTTTTTATTGTCGACATTTAAAAGACGCAGAAATTGTGACCAATGAGAAATAGATGCATTTAAAGTGGCATCTTCCATATATAAAATTTGATAAGAGAAGCAAAGATGCACAAATGGGGCATTCAAATGTCAAAAGTCCGCAAGGCAACGGCGAAACCGGTAAAAACGAACAAAAACAGCAAAAAGAAACACACACAAAAAAAAATTAACTGAACGGAAATCAAAAACGTGAACTCAAGTCGTTACAAGAGTAAACTTAGTTGCTCTGAAAGAGTAAGCGGTTCCTGCCTGCTATAGCACACCTGTCATGTTGCTAATTTCAAATTCAGATTGTGAAATCCGGTAAAGGAAGTCAAAACAAATTTCTACGACAAACCAACATCTGCAATCATTTGAGAGATAGAAATTCCATATTTTACTAGTGCACAGTATCTTCCGTAAAATTGTTGAGTGAAGACAGCAACCGCGGAGCAACATAACCCTGTGTCAGCAATTTCTGTGTCAAACATGGCGCTCTTCTAAGGAATCGATGAAATTACCGCAAGCTTTAGTGTAACGAATCAACTGTGATACGAAGACTACATAAGCTGGAGGGGACGGAATGTTGCTACACAAAACAGGAAAGTTAACGATTGGAAAGTTGAAGTTATTCCGTTTGTCATAGAGATTTGTTGAAAGTCTTCATTGAGAGTCAATTTCGAGATGTAGATCTAGATATTAAGCAGACGTTTTAGAATCCGTTGTGTCCTTTATCTTATGCTCCTTTGGATATATGAGATCGAGAAAGTTACCTAATCGAGAATTGTTTAGTGAAAGGACATCATAAATAATACGGGACGTTAGGTTAAAAGAGAAAACTGGTCTACGATCTTTCTTATATAGAAGAAGATTGTAAGAAGTTCGCTTAATATAAATGTAGAATCAAATCACCCACCAAAGGTGTACAATAAATGCACATTGACATCCCTATTGTTTACTGAAAAAACACGTCATGACGCGGTGATTTTTTTTCAATTTTTTGTTGGTTGACTACATGGAATAGTGTGACACTTTAAAATTTGTTTAACCCATAATATATAGTTACGAAAATAGTGTCACACTGTAAAATTTTCTTGGAATTAGGTTTTATATGTCGAACATGATAGGACATGTAGGATATGAAAATTATCATGAACAAAATACAGAAGCTTTTGTCTGGAATTTTGTTGTAATTTTTATTTGAGAGAAACACAAAACCAGAAGAATTAAAGATCGCAATGGTCCTGACTTGGTACAGGCACTTTCAAAAAAGTGGTGGGTTAAACCAGGTTTTATGGCGCCAAACCTCCCTCTTCCATTGCGATCTTAGGATCCGGTAATGACCATAGAACACAACATAGTTGTGAGACACAATAGGGATATTGAGGTGATCATCTCAGTACAGCACACCAGTCAAACACTAATTAAAACAATTAACTATCATATCTTTTAACTCAATTTTGAACTTTTCTACTAGTGGCTGATAACGAAGAAAGAATTTTTTTAGTGATCGTATGAGACGTATTTTCTTATAGCCCTGCTTCAAAAGTCGGTCACGAAGAAACCGGTGTCTGATCAAAAAATCTGTGAAATGTGTGCAAGCTCTGGCATATCGAATAAGTTGAGAAATATAAACACCGTATGCAGGAGAAGTAGGTATATTGCTCTGTAGATTAGGAAAATTAATAATTTGAAAATTAAAATCGTCTCGTTTATCGTATATTTTTGTACTGAGATGACCACCTGATGACAGTAATCGCTAAAAAATCATAGTAAGTTAATATTTTCAAAAAGGTTGTCTAAAATTTGTATGACATTTACCAAAATGTAATATAAGTTGAAAGCATTGTAGAACGATTTTTTTTAATAAGTCCTTTTTCATCTGTCTGAACAGATGTTTAAGCGATAGCAACCATGAAAGTACGAGAACTATATTGTGATGGCATTAAAATATTGTCAAAATTTAATTATTATATTATAATGGAAAGCTGCATGCCAAATATCAAGAAGCTGTGACATGTAGTTGCGCGGAAAACTGCAACAGATTTTTTTGTGATTCTGCAAGACACACGACCCAAGACGGCAGATAGTGTCAAAGTTACTCCTACATGTCGATTTGCAGCGCGTTGTAAGAGATACAAAAATACTTTTGATCAATTTCAAATTATGGCTAGACCTCATTTAAGAAATATCTAATGAAGCCATACAGCTCATAAAAATTATTTGCAGTTGGAGTTAACATATGTGTTGTGGTCTTATGTTCATTTACTCCATATCCTTTGTTAAATTATTTAATACTGGAGTTTGTTTTTTATGCCGTGTTGAGTTAGTAGAACAATTTCCCGTGTTTTAGATTATGCTTTTTATTTTTTAAATATGGTGTACTTGTACATGAGATTACTTCTCATGTGTACATTTTGTTTTTAACCACTATATACATTTATGTAAATTCTTAAACCTAAGGTTTAACTCCCTTCATCGTAGTTTTGCCCTTAGCTATAAATATTTGGATTTTGTTTGACTTACTGCATTTTGAACATCTTTTGAAATGTGGATTTCCTTTGTTTGGATTCTAGTGCTGCTAATGAGGAATAATTTTCCCAAATGGCCATACAGCCAATAAAAAATATTTGCAGTTGGAGTTAACATATATGTTGTGGTCTCATGTTCATTTACTCCATATCCTTTCTTAAATTAAATTATAACATTTCTAAAACACAATTTTCATCAGCATAAATTCAAAGCTGCTAGAAATATAAAGTTATGTTGCATAAAGATTATAGCAAATGTTAACACATTGATTAATATAGTTAGCTGTGTATATGGAGCATTACTGCTTTACTTACCCGTTGTAGGGAAAACTGATATTGCTGAAGTTTCGGAATTTTCTGTTGTTTTGACAGCATCTAAAAAAGAATTTATGCGATATTTGCATAAACGAGTGAACGTATTCGCATGAAAAAAATATCTGTTTACCTCATTCGAACTTGGCATTGGGGATATATTGCTATAAAAAATATTCTGAGTTTTGGTTTTTACTTAATTGTTTCTCATTAAGTCTAATAGAAATTCATTGTAAAATTAAGTATAAAAAGAACGCAAAGTAACATCAGAAGTATAAAAACTCTAACCGTAGCGTTAAAAATATCGATGTTATAACAGCTTTTTGTCAAACATTTTGTTTGTTGAGAAAAAAACGTAATATAATTTGCAATGCACGGGGTCCTTAAAATGTCAAACACTTTTACCGGTAAGAAAAAATCAAGAGTAAATCCATGCAAACTCTAGCATTATGACAATGTAAATCCAATCCTCGTTCGTCAGACATTTTTGCGAAAGAAGGTAGCGAGATTGCGGTATTTTTTTTTTTTTGACAGAATCGTCAATTCAGTAAGGGGTAATGATTTTTTACCTTGCGCGCAGTAAGGACATTTTCAATCTAAGAAGAAAATACTCAAAATATTTTTCGAATCTAGCCAGCGCAACAGTTAATGACCTCATTTTTTTGGAAATGTAGATACACTATTCCATGCTTATTATTATTTACTGATTGCCGCACATGTTTTAAAACTGAAAATGCCATGAATATGACGAGATGTTGTCCAATAACAGGAGCAATGTTAAATCCATGAAATTTCACTCTGTAAGGCATTCAGATATATAATGGTAATCTTTGAAAAAAAACGCAGGAAATCCCAACATGAGGCGGGGATTTTTTTCACTTTTTTATTGTCGACATTTAAAAGACTCAGAAATTGCGACCAATGAGATATAGATGCATTTAAAGTGGCATCTTCCAAATATAAAATATATTTTAGAAAATTGTCATTTAATAAAAGAAGCAAAGATGCACCAATTGGGCATTCAAATATCAAAAGTCCTCAAGGGCAGCGGCGAAACCGGTAAAAACGAACAAAAACAGCAAAAAGAAACACACAAAAAAAATTCAACTGAACGAAAATCAAAAACGCGAACTCAAGTCGTAACAAGAGTAAACTTAGTTGCTCTGGAAGAGTAAGCGGTTCCTGCCTGCAATAGCACACCTGTCATGTTGCTAATTTCCAATTCAGATTGTGAAATCCGGTAAAGGAAGTCAAAACAAATTTCTACGACAAACCAACATCTGCAATTATTTGAGAGATAGAAATTCCATATATTTTACCATTGCACAGTGTCTTCCGTAAAAATTTTGAGTGAAGACAGCAACCGCGGAGCAACATAACCCTGTGTCAGCAATTTCTGTGTCAAACATGGCGCTCTTCTAAGGAATCGATGTAATTCCCGCAAGCTTAAGAGTATCGAATCAACTGTGATACGATGACTACATAAGCAAGAGCGGACGGAATGTTGCTACACAAAAAAGGAAAGTTGACGATTGGAAAGTTGAAGTTATTCCGTTTGTCATAGAGATTTGTTGAAAGTCTTCCTTGAGAGTTAATTTCGAGATGTAGATCTAAATATGAAGCAGACGTTGCCGACATTTAAAAGACACAGAAATAAATGCATTTAAAGTGGCATCTTTCCAAACAGGACAACAATAACATAAATTCTACTATATGACCATAAATATATTGATCGAAATAGTTATTGGGTAAATTGTTAATTCTAAGTTCAACAACAAAACCATAATCCTTTGAGAATTGAAGTTAGAATCTACGAAACTTCCTTATCTAAAGTAGTCCAGTCGTAAAAATGACAGTTATCACTAAAAAATCATAATTAGTAAATATTTTCAAAACGGTTGTCTAAAATTTGTAGGACATTTACCAAAATGTAATATTAGTTGAAAGCATTGTAGAACGATTTTTTTTATAAGTCCCTAGCTTTTCATCTGCCTGGACAGATGTTTAAGCGATGGCAACCATGAAAGTATGAGTACTATATTGTGATGGCATTAAAATATTGTCAAAATTTAAATATAGTATTATAATGGGAAGCTGCATGCCAAATATCAAGAAGCTGTGACATGTAGTTGCGCGGAAAACTGCAACTGATTTTGTTTGTGATTCTGCAAGACACACGACCCAAGACGACAGATAGTGTCAAAGTTACTCCTACATGTCGATTTGCAGCGCGTTGCAGGAGATACAATTAAGACCTTAATTAAGAAATATCAAATGAAGCAATACAACTCATAAAAATTATTTGCAGTTGGAGTTAACATATGTGTTGTGGTCTCATGTTCATTTACTCCATATCCTTTCTTAAATTATTTAATACTGGAGTTTGTCTTTTATGCCGTGCTGAGTTGGTAGAACAATTTCCCGTCTTTAAGATGTATGCTTTGATGGCCTCGTTGAAGGCTGCTGGCGGTTGTCCATTGTGGTTTTTCTAAATTGCCGTTTAATTGTCGCGTACACTTATTCCACATCTCTTTATTTTCTATTTTTATTTTTTTAAATCTTGTGTACTTGTACATGAGATTACTTCTCATGTGAACACTTTGTTTTTAACCACTATATAAATTTATGTAAATTCTAAAACCTATGGTTTAACTCCCTTCATCGTAGTTTTGCCCTTAGCTATATATATTTGGATTTTGTTTGGCTTACTGCATTTTGAACATCTTTTGAATTGTGGATTTCCTTTGTTTGGATTCTAGTGCTGCTAATGAGGAATAATTTTCCCAAATGGCCATACAGCTCATAAAAAAATATTTGCAGTTGGAGTTAACATATATGTTGTGGTCTCATGTTCATTTACTCCTTATCCTTTCTTAAATTAAATTATAACATTTCTAAAACACAATTTTCATCAGCATAAATTCAAAGCTGCTAGAAATATAAAGTTATGTTGCATAAAAATTATAGCAAATGTTTACACATTGATTAATATAGTTAGCTGATGTATATAGAGCATTACTGCTTTACTTACTGGTTGTAGGGAGAACTGATATCGCTGAAGTTTCGGAATTTTCTGTTGTTTTGACAGCATCTACAAAAATTATACCTTGTAGATTAGGATGCCTAGTGATGATTTAGATTTTTGATGTGACACTATAATAAACGAGTTGTCGTATTTGTATGACTACTATTTATCCATTTACCTTATTCGAACTTTGCAACAGTGAGTTTATGCTTAAATGTATTAATAATACCAATGACAAGTTAATGAGTTATATACTTATTTGTTTCAGTTTAAATCTACATGCAGATGAAATGCTCTGTAATGCTAGACATAAAAAGAACGTGAGGTTACGTCAGAATTTATTTTAAGGATGTTCACTACTACATGTATTATTGAAAATAAATAGGTTTCAAATTTGATGCCTTAAATAAAAAGAAAATAGAAGAAGGTATAAAATAAGCAAACAAAATTGATAGGTTCGTGACCTCGTTTTCAAGATAATTGACGTTAAAGTTTTTGCGGGAAAAGGTTTTCTCTGACTTTTTCATAGGTTTAGCATTAACACTATTTATCTGTAAAAACCGATGACAGAATAAATAGGATTTGATAAAACTTTGTTTATAACATCTTTATGACATATAAAAGACATTGATAACAAAATATAGGGGATCCGTGGGTAAAAATTCCGAAAAAATGACAAAAATACCAATACAAGACCAGCGAGCATCCTAAAAATCCATTGTTTAGCTTAAATTCAAAATTTGATAACCAAGAAATGTTGAATTTGTTCTTCGTACTATGAACTTTAAACTTAATACACGCATACACGTTTACCGTTAAGATAAAAATCAGGTATAAATCAAGTTAAACTCTAACATAAGGACACTGCAAATGATTTCAGTGATTAAATCTTTAATTTGTTTAAAACATGTATCTTAATAGGCGCGCCATAAAACTATTTTGCCGTTCTTTTAATGGCCCATGGTCTAAATAAAATGCATATAATTCAAATCGAGTCATAGTCACAGATTGACCCTCTTCCTAAACAAGCCCCAAAAAAAATATCAAAAGTAAAGTACAAACAAAATTCAAATATTGCTCGCTTATGACAGGCACACATAAAATATAGTGGCCCCTATCAATATTCCCAGACAAATAACAAAATAGAATAAGTACACAAAAAAGTCTGATTGATCAAAGTTCGGTTCCACTAGAGATAACCATAGACAAAAGACAACAAGAACAAACTAAAGGACGGTAGCGAAACTCTCTATAGAACATCCACTATTACTGGAGCCGTTCCAACTGATGTAACAGTTTTGTCTGGTGTCATTACATCTAGAAATAGATTAGATCATATAGAAAAAGTGTGTTAAACAGTTATTTAGCAAAACTTTTTTTTGTTTCGAATATGACGTAATATATTTTGCAATGCAAGGGGGTAATTTAAAAGTCAGACACTTTTATCGTTAAGTAACAAATCAACTGCATATCAATGTAAACTCTAACATAAGGACACTGAAAATCAATATCTCGGTCGTCGGTAGTTTTGGCAAGATAGAGAGAATCGTCAATTTCATAGGGGACATGATTTTACCTTTCGAGCGGCAACCTCTTTTTTAGAATAAAATGCTCAAAATCTTTCTTGAATCAAATCAGCGCTAATGTTTAAGACCTCATTTTTGATATATTTAGATACATTATATCATACTTATTACTATTTAGCATTTTCCACACATCGTTTGATGACTTAAAATGACATGAAATGAATGACAAGATGTTGTCTTACAACAGGAACACATTTTAATCCATGAATTATTTTTACAAGCATCCAGAATAAAAACAAATAGTGTAATGTTATTCATGGAGAAAAAAAAAGACAATCCCAGCAAAAGGCAAGGATTTTCTAAAAGTTTTTTGTTGCCAACAAATCAAAGACGCGGGAATTCTGACAAATGAGAAATTGATCACTTTAAAGTGTTACCCTTCAAAAATAAGAAAACAAATTTGGAAAATAATATTTTTATCATTTATGACTATAATATAACATGTTTTTCTAATAGCACCATAAAAAAATGGTTTTAACAAAAAGTCGAAGGGTAAATTCAAGAAGTGATACAAGAAGGACGATTGTAGCTAGAATTTACGAACTTTCCAAATTCAAATCGGTCAGTCGCCAAAAACTACAGCTATTACCAATGAATCTATAAGCATAGAATTTAGAGTTGAAAAATATTTTCCAAAAAGGTGCTGTAAAGTTTGTATGATAGATGCCATAATGTAATATGAGTTGCAAATATTGTAAAGAAACAGAACAGTTTGAAAATAAGCCCGTTTTCATCCGTCTCAAAAGAAGTTTACGCAATGGCAAGAGTACTATTTTCATATTGGAATTGAAATATTGTTAAATAAAGGAAAATAATAAACAAACGATCGTCTCTATTCAACACATTCGATACATAAATATTACACTTGACATTTATAGGGAGGTTTCACCCTATTAACGATCACTTTACAAGACATCTGGTTTTCTGTGTTAAGTCGATATTCCGTTTATTCCTATTAGAACCGTTTTATAAAGCTAGATATAGAAAAGAAGCAAAGAGGCACCAATTGGGCACTCGAGTGTCAAAAGTCCGGAAGGACAACGACGAAACCGGTAAACACGAACAAGAACAGTACAAAGAAACACAAAACACAAACCAACCGAACCGAAATCAACGCTGCGAATTCAAGTCGAAACAAGAGTGAACTCAGGTGCTCCGGAAGAGTAAGCGATTTCTGCCTGCTATAGCACACCCGACGTATTGCTTCTTTTCCATTTCAGTGTGTCAAATCCGGTAAAAGAAGACAAACAAATTTCTACGACAAACCAACATTTGCACTCATTTGAGAGATAGAAATCCGATATTTGTCTACGAGTGCATGATGTCTACCGTAAAATTTCTTGAGTGAAGACAGCAACTGTAGAGCAACATAACCCTGTGTCAGTAATTTCTGTGTCAAAAGTGACGCTCTGCCAAGGAAATCGATGTAATTCCAGCAAGCTCTAGAGTAACGAATCAACTGTGTTACGAAGAACTTAACGTCAGAAGTAAAAATAGGAGAAGTGTTGATCGCTAGTTTTAGGATGCAAAACAACATATTGATCTATTTAACATAAATAGAAATCGGCAAAAGGAAAAGTGCTGAATAAAGGTTTTTAAACAAAAGTTCTTAATTTTTGTACTTATTTTGACGAGCTTCAGGATTATGGTTTACTTACCCATAGTTGGCCTAGTTGTTATGACTGGTGTAACAGTTTTGTCTGTTGCCATTTCATCTAATAGTATATTAATTGTGCTAGAGATTATTATAAGAACATGATTGGAATATTACTTTATATCATATATTTAAGCATGAATATAGTTTTTTTTAATAAGCATTCTAGGACAAAGCACATTACCTATATCGCATACCCTTTATCGCACCACCTATATTGCACCTCTTACCCTATATCAAACCCATATATCGCATCCCTTACCCTATATCGCATACTCAATATCTAACCCCTACAATATATCAATAATTTATTCTATATGATATAATGAATATTACATGGCAAATCTGCATCACATGCTGAATTAACCCGCGACCTATATCATACCTCGGGAGTTTTTCCTCGCTATGATATAGGTGTCTCGGGTAAATTCAGCACATAATAAATATTTTGCCATTATTCAGTATGTACGAGGGCTGTCCGTAAAGTTCGTGGACAGTTTATATAAAATAAATAATGTTTATTGGATTTACTTCAAAATTTGTTATAATAGAATGAGTAGTCTTATAAATTGGTGTATCAAATTTTAGAATAAACGCACAACTACAAGTTGATTTTTCATCATTTAGAAAATATATCGTATTCATAACCCGGAGCAAGACGTTCACATTTTTAGACGTCAAGTTAAACAATTTCTTTCTATATGGTCATATTGAATGCAATATTTTAAAACTTTTATGAGTTTTGAATACGATTTTTTGTCAGATGTATCTTAATTCATATTTCTGCATGTATTGTTTCATTTCTGGAAACATTTGATTCACAAATTGCATGGAAATTCAAATTCTTGATATCAACAATACAACTCCAAGCAAAGTCTATTGGTTGGGACAATACTTCATAGGAAATGTTGCTATATCTTAATACCACAAAACATGTCAGTCGGTTATTTTCTAACTCCATCTGAAATGCATATGCCATCAGAAGTATCTAAGTAAGTTTTTTTCACAATTTAAAGTATTTGTTTATATCTGTTGCTATTTTTTAGACCCAAACTTACAATTTTATAACCGTCCATTGCTCCACGTCTTCGCAAAACGTTACTTTTTCTACGTCAATGAAACTGATGTCAATTCTCAAAATACCGATTTCTCAATAAATTGA
This sequence comes from Arcuatula senhousia, assembly GCA_963971305.1. NCBI lineage: Eukaryota > Metazoa > Mollusca > Bivalvia > Mytilida > Mytilidae > Arcuatula > Arcuatula senhousia. The sequence goes on from CAXARO010000759.1 coordinate 69,318, forward strand.
AATTATAGACCCTTCAAATTTGCTATATGCATCATCCTAACTATTGACAACACTTTAGTACAGGTTTTATTGCATCACTAGATATAGTATATGCATAGCGAGATCTTGTTTTAAGCATTCTGAATATTTCCGAAAAGTTTCTTACATTGCTCCGAACCACCATATAGAGAGACAAATAATTAAAAATGTAACATGATTTTTGTCGAACCTTAGCAAAACAAAGTCAAAGAAATTACAGAAAATGTTCAAAAATGTTATTATGTAAAACACATGTCCATAGTACGTCGTATTGGTTCAAATCTTTGCTTGTCCACGAACTTTACGGACAGCCCTCGTATATATATCTTGCAATGCACGGGGTTCCTTTAAAAGTCAGACTCTTTTGTTGCTAAGAAAAAAGCAGGTGCAAATCAATGGAAACTTTTATCATTAAGTATGACTATGCAAATATTTGCATTTAAAGTGTTAACTTTTACAAATAAAAATTTGGAAAATCATCACCCTATTATTTATAATAGCAAGCACATCTCTTAGCGGTGAGCTCTACAGTATGTTCCTTCGAACAATTTGCCTAATGCCGATAACAAAATTTCATGACCCGGAAGTGCAAAATAAATTCTGAGAATAGGCGTAAACTTTTAATAATATTTATTCTAAAAATATATTGTGTTTTGAAACATAAAAGGAATTATTATAGGGGCAATTATTTACTAGCAACGTGATTTATTTTAGCTCTTTATTTATAAATGTATTTATTTCATACCAGCGTCAAGTTGGTTCAATATTCAACATTCAACATTCAACATTCATTTTTTGTTTTGTTAGTTCAACATTCAAAATTTTTCTTAGTTCAATATTGAAACAGATTTTGTTTCAACGTTCAACATTCAAAATTTTTTTACTTCAATATTGAAACAGATTTTGTTTCAACATTCAACATTCAAAATTTTTCTTACTTCAATATTGAAACAGATTTTGTTTCAACATTCAACATTCAAAATTTTTCTTACTTCAATATTGAAACAGATTTTGTTTCAACGTTCAACATTCAAAATTTTTCTTACTTCAATATTGAAACAGATTTTGTTTCAACGTTCAACATTCAAAATTTTTTTACTTCAATATTGAAACAGATTTTGTTTCAACATTCAACATTCAAAATTTTTCTTACTTCAATATTGAAACAGATTTTGTTTCAACATTCAACATTCCAAAATTTTTCTTACTTCAATATTGAAACAGATTTTGTTTCAACATTCAACATTCAAAATTTTTCTTACTTCAATATTGAAACAGATTTTGTTTCAACATTCAACATTCAAAATTTTTCTTACTTCAATATTGAAACAGATTTTGTTTCAACGTTCAACATTCAAAATTTTTTTACTTCAATATTGAAACAGATTTTGTTTCAACGTTCAACATTCAAAATTTTTTTACTTCAATATTGAAACAGATTTTGTTTCAATATTCAACATTCAAATTTTTTCTTACTTCAATATTGAAACAGATTTTGTTTCAACATTCAACATTCAAAATTTTTCTTAGTTCAATATTGAAACAGATTTTGTTTCAACGTTCAACATTCAAAATTTTTTTACTTCAATATTGAAACAGATTTTGTTTCAACATTCAACATTCAAATTTTTTCTTACTTCAATATTGAAACAGATTTTGTTTCAACATTCAACATTCAAAATTTTTCTTAGTTCAATATTGAAACAGATTTTGTTTCAACGTTCAACATTCAAAATTTTTTTACTTCAATATTGAAACAGATTTTGTTTCAACATTCAACATTCAAATTTTTTCTTACTTCAATATTGAAACAGATTTTGTTTCAACATTCAACATTCAAAATTTTTCTTACTTCAATATTGAAACAGATTTTGTTTCAACATTCAACATTCAAAATTTTTCCTACTTCAATATTGAAACAGATTTTGTTTCAACGTTCAACATTCAAAATTTTTTTACTTCAATATTGAAACAGATTTTGTTTCAACATTCAACATTCAAAATTTTTCTTACTTCAATATTGAAACAGATTTTGTTTCAACATTCAACATTCAAAATTTTTTTACTTCAATATTGAAACAGATTTTGTTTCAACATTCAACATTCAAAATTTTTCCTACTTCAATATTGAAACAGATTTTGTTTCAACGTTCAACATTCAAAATTTTTTTACTTCAATATTGAAACAGATTTTGTTTCAACATTCAACATTCAATTTTTTTCTTACTTCAATATTGAAACAGATTTTGTTTCAACATTCAACATTCAAAATTTTTCTTACTTCAATATTGAAACAGATTTTGTTTCAACATTCAACATTCAAAATTTTTCTTACTTCAATATTGAAACAGATTTTGTTTCAACGTTCAACATTCAAAATTTGTTTACTTCAATATTGAAACAGATTTTGTTTCAACATTCAACATTCAATTTTTTTCTTACTTCAATATTGAAACAGATTTTGTTTCAACATTCAACATTCAAAATTTTTCTTACTTCAATATTGAAACAGATTTTGTTTCAACATTCAACATTCAAATTTTTTCTTACTTCAATATTGAAACAGATTTTGTTTCAACATTCAACATTCAAAATTTTTCTTACTTCAATATTGAAACAGATTTTGTTTCAACGTTCAACATTCAAAATTTTTCTTACTTCAATATTGAAACAGATTTTGTTTCAACGTTCAACATTCAAAATTTTTCTTACTTCAATATTGAAACAGATTTTGTTTCAACGTTCAACATTCAAAATTTGTTTACTTCAATATTGAAACAGATTTTGTTTCAACATTCAACATTCAAAATTTTTCTTACTTCAATATTGAAACAGATTTTGTTTCAACATTCAACAGTCAAAATTTTTCTTACTTCAATATTGAAACAGATTTTGTTTCAACATTCAACATTCAAAATTTTTCTTACTTCAATATTGAAACAGATTTTGTTTCAACATTCAACATTCAAAATTGAATTTTGAATGGTGAATGTTGAAACAAAATCTGTTTCAATATTGAAGTAAAAAATTTTGAATGTTGAACGTTGAAACAAAATCTGTTTCAATATTGAAGTAAGAAAAATTTTGAATGTTGAATGTTGAAACAAAATCTGTTTCAATATTGAAGTAAGAAAAATTTTGAATGTTGAATGTTGAAACAAAATCTGTTTCAATATTGAAGTAAGAAAAATTTTGAATGTTGAATGTTGAAAAAGAATCTGTTTCAATATTGAAGTAAGAAAATTTTGAATGTTGAATGTTGAAACAAAATCTGTTTCAATATTGAAGTAAAAAAATTTTGAATGTTGAACGTTGAATCAAAATCTGTTTCAATATTGAAGTAAGAAAAATTTTGAATGTTGAATGTTGAAACAAAATCTGTTTCAATATTGAAGTAAAAAAATTTTGAATGTTGAACGTTGAAACAAAATCTGTTTCAATATTGAAGTAAGAAAAATTTTGAATGTTGAATGTTGAAACAGAATCTGTTTCAATATTGAAGTAAGAAAAATTTTGAATGTTGAATGTTGAAACAGAATCTGTTTCAATATTGAAGTAAGAAAAATTTTGAATGTTGAATGTTGAAACAAAATCTGTTTCAATATTGAAGTAAGAAAAATTTTGAATGTTGAATGTTGAAACAGAATCTGTTTCAATATTGAAGTAAGAAAAATTTTGAATGTTGAATGTTGTAACAAAATCTGTTTCAATATTGCAGTAAAAAAATTTTGAATGTTGAATGTTGAAACAAAATCTGTTTCAATATTGAAGTAAGAAAAATTTTGAATGTTGAATGTTGAAACAAAATCTGTTTCAATATTGAAGTAAAAAAAATTTTGAATGTTGAATGTTGAAACAAAATCTGTTTCAATATTGAAGTAAAAAAAATTTGAATGTTGAATGTTGAAACAAAATCTGTTTCAATATTGAAGTAAGAAAAATTTTGAATGTTGAATGTTGTAACAAAATCTGTTTCAATATTGAAGTAAGAAAAATTTTGAATGTTGAACGTTGAAACAAAATCTGTTTCAATATTGAAGTAAGAAAAATTTTGAATGTTGAATGTTGAAACAAAATCTGTTTCAATATTGAAGTAAGAAAAATTTTGAATGTTGAATGTTGAAACAAAATCTGTTTCAATATTGAAGTAAGAAAAATTTTGAATGTTGAATGTTGAAAAAATCTGTTTCAATATTGAAGTAAGAAAAAATTTGAATGTTGAATGTTGAAACAAAATCTGTTTCAATATTGAAGTAAAAAAATTTTGAATGTTGAACGTTGAAACAAAATCTGTTTCAATATTGAACTAAGAAAAATTTTGAATGTTGAATGTTGAAACAAAATCTGTTTTAATATTGAAGTAAGAAAAAATTTGAATGTTGAATGTTGAAACAAAATCTGTTACAATATTGAAGTAAAAAAATTTTGAATGTTGAAGGTTGAAACAAAATCTGTTTCAATATTGAAGTAAAAAAATTTTGAATGTTGAACGTTGAAACAAAATCTGTTTCAATATTGAAGTAAGAAAAATTTTGAATGTTGAATGTTGAAACAAAATCTGTTTCAATATTGAAGTAAGAAAAATTTTGAATGTTGAATGTTGAAACAAAATCTGTTTCAATATTGAAGGAAGAAAAATTTTGAATGTTGAATGTTGAAACAAAATCTGTTTCAATATTGAAGTAAGAAAAATTTTGAATGTTGAATGTTGAAACAAAATCTGTTTCAATATTGAAGTAAAAAAAATTTGAATGTTGAACGTTGAAACAAAATCTGTTTCAATATTGAACTAAGAAAAATTTTGAATGTTGAACTAACAAAAAAAAATTTGAATGTTGAATGTTGAATGTTGAATATTGAACCAACTTGACGCTGGTTTATTTCATTGCATTTCAAATATTGCCAACGTCAGTATTCAAATTCTAAGTCGAACATCATTCACGCCCTCATTTTCAGTGTCATTGACAGAGTTTACGGCATTATTTGCCAATGTTAAAATTGGGGTATTTGACAGGTGTCTATGATAATCAAGTTAAATCTTTTTCGTTTTTTTATCCTTTTTCCTTTCAAATAATCAATGATTCTGTGATTGCAGCTAGACAATGCCGTAATTATATTACAACTTAAACAATCTTTGTTAATTTGGTAACAAAATGAATAATCTTTACTGATGTGACAATAACATATTTAAATCTATAGTCTGTAAGTAAATTGTTATAATTGTAAAATAAATTTGATGCAGCTTGGCGATTTATATAGGTTTTATTTGTGAAGTTTCCCACTCTAAAATTCGTCAATATTTCAGATACTACCTAGTTTATCAGCATAAAAAGGGATTTGAAACTGTAACTCATGACTTATTATTATTAAGTCGGGACAAAATACACTATTAATAGAAAAGTTAAAAACATGCATGTACCATTTAATAATTAATATTAATTTACAAGAACTATAGACGAACGCAAAACTGGGTGAATGTGAGATCAATTAAAAGAATAATTTGCATAAGGAAATAACAAACTTTGTGTTTCTTCCTCACCAACACTTTTGTGTTGGAGAACACATCAAAGCTTAAATTGTCCGTTTAAATTTCGAAATTGTCTAAACCCTAAGGTCAATGTATGGAAGGTGCGCTGTGTAAAAACGATTGAGAAGTACATACGTCATAGTTGACTTGTGCAACCTAGAAAACCGTCTGCATATTTTTTGGCTTTTTCCATAAAAAAAACTTGTAAGCAGTCATTCCTTTAATTTAATTGGCACCTTTTTTACTATACTTTACATTGTCCTATGAAATGACATTCGTTTTTAACTAAAATCAATGGCCGTCAAGTAAGAATAAAAAAGGCGAACATTTTGTTCATTTTTTGAAATGAAGTAGCCGCTGCATGAAAATGGGCTCACAAACAAAATAAAACATGTATATATTGTATACTTTAAACAATTTCCTCAATAAACATATAATAAAATAGATGAAATAAAGGTATTAAGCAATGCTACAAATCTATCTTTCAAAGCAAGTAAAATATTTCATGTTATAGTTGTGAAGTACAACTTTTTTGAGAGTGCACTAGTTGAATAGTACACAAGCACATGTTGAATAGTACATAAGCTAAAGTTTATCAGTGCAACAGTGTACTATGTTTATACACATTTGAACACGAAAAATACTAAATTTAAATAAAAATCGGCAATCACCTTAAACAAGAAATTTACTTAAGGATGTATTCTTTAAAAGGGTCATATCCATACTCAATATTTCCCGACCAGACAATACAGAGCGCTGCGAGAACTTTGCATACAACGCGATTGAAAACAGATATTTTGCGAGAGCGCCTCTGATAAGTAACGCGTGTCAGGCGTAGCAAGGTCACTTACCTTGTTTTCCCAGTATCGGGTTTCAAAGAGTGCCTAATTTATACAAGAACGGTCAAAATATTTGCATAAAATATGTTCTCAAGAAAAATTCTATCATTATGACCTTTTTTTAACATGTTCTGAATTAAAACTATAAAAAGTGGGTCACTTGCTTAAAATTTTGCCAACATTATAATCCTTTGAAATTTTTGCCAGTTTTTGTATGAATTATTTCCCTTGAGAAATAAAAAAAAATGTATTTACATGTATATACGTTTGATTGAAGAGTTTGGTAATAATTCAAAAGTATTCCTAAACTTTTAATATAAAAAAATGTTTAGCCTAAATTTTATTCATATTTAATGACATTTGCACATATTGTTGCACTTTTTGCTTTTCGCGGTCACATGACCAGTGTCAGGCTCCATCTTAAAATATATGAATTCGAAATTTTGTTGAAAATGACAACGATTTTAGATTTTAAAAAAGATAAAGAAAGAATGTGTCCATGGGACGCGGATGTCCCCGTTGGCCCCAAATAAAAAGTTTAAAGTCCTACAGATCTGAGAGTCGCTTATGGCTTAGGATGCATTGTTTGTCATACTGAACCCTCCTACCAAGTACCAACTCATTCCAATTTACGGTTTCTTAGAAACGCTTTGCAGAATTATACATATACGTACGGACGTACGAGCATAAGCAAAACCTTGTGCCCCCGACATGGCGTCGCGGCTGGCATAAAATGACAATTTTTGCATTTTGGGACCATAAAAATCACTATATTTTACAAATACACGTAACTTGAAAACCGTATATATCGCTACAAAATTTTGTCTTGCAGTTTGCGAGCGTGAACGTTGTAGCGGCACAATTGAGCCTCCTCTAATCGAACTATACAAGAAGACAAGAGACACCAATCGGGCAGTCCGAAGCCGAAAGTCAAGAAGAGCGAAGGCAAAAACAAAACAAGCACGACCAAACAAGAGAGGAGTTTAAAGTTTTAAAGAACTTTTAAAGCGAACATAAGATATTCCTCTCACCATATTAATAAGGACATCGTTTTGCCCATTTCGAAGGACTGGGCATCGTTCCTCGAAACCACTCTCACAAATTGTGTTGAGAAAGGAGTCGGAAAATTGGTTCATGAAATTTTCACCTCAGACGAGGATGGAACCACGAGACTCAGTGTTAGTAGCCCGACACGTTAAGATCCTTTTATTTGATCAATGATCACAAACATGAAAAAGCTAATGATTTTTTTTGAAAATTGACTATTGCATTTCGATTCGTCTGGAAATATTATTATTAAAACAAAAAGTCGCATTTGCAGATGTAAAAATGGGTAACTCAGAAAGATCAAAGACGAATCTAGCAAACATAATGGGATAACAGAAAACAAAAAACACTTACAAAACTGAACCGTGAGAAATTGAAAATCCACCAATGTGACTTAAATCGTAACGAAGTAAAGCAAAAAATAATATCTACCTATTGGTACTTTCAAGTCGTCGTTATACTTCTCAACTAAAGCAGTTGTACATCTCAACTGTCGCATTAGCACATCTCAACTTTCGCCAATCGTTAAAAGATGTACAATTCAACTTGTGCGGATGTACTAAAAAACTTTCGCATATGTACTTCACAACTTGTGCACCGATGTAGTGTTTTATCATTAAAGGGCACAATAAAACGACTCTCTACCCTTCAATATATTGTTATTTAGGTAGCTTATCTTTAGGATAAAAAATAATGTTTTAAATACTTATGATGTTTTATATACGTGATTTTCGGAATATTTATATGTATAGAAGTATTTAATTTGTATTTTTAAGAACTAGATTAAAGTCAATGTTAAGTCATTAGTAACATAAATGCCTTAATAATAGTTTCCAGTTAAAAAACATTACTATTAGGCATATTTCTGGCATTTTAGATGTAAATTCCCAATTTCGGGTGTCTTTTTCGTCTGATTTACCCACAAGCCACTATAAAAGCACTAATCAATTATAGCGGGTGTACTTCTCAATCGTTTTTACGCAGCGCACCTTCCATACATTGAAGGTTCTTCCTACCAAAGACATAGGTCTCTATTTCTGTATTTTTGGTTTCATTGTTCTAAGCTCTTTATAATCATATAGTTTTAAGCTTTTTCAATATTTTTGGTAGAGCTCCTCTTATGAGTCATGAATAGACGAAACGCGCGCGTCAGGTGTAGTATAATTTAATGTCGGGAACTTTGTTGTCATTTTAATAGTACGTATAATTTACTATGGCATGGTTCCAATTCTGCATGTGAGATAAAAAGATGTTAAACTACATGTAGAAGTTATAAGTAATATCTCGAAATCATTAATAGTTTGTTTGCTGAAGTATTTTGAGCATTACTGTTTTACCTACGTGTTGTAGTTAGGTTCGCTAAAACTTCAGCATTTATTTGGTTTGATGTCGTGACAGCGTCTACAAAAACATAAATCCTGTACTTTAAAGAAAAACTGGTGATGATTTTGTCTTTAAAAATAAAACATTGTTTTTGTAGCTATTGACCATGTGTGAGCATTATCTTATCCCAACAATTAGAAAGAAAGACTGAAAATATTATATTGTCCTGCAACAAATACCTACAATATAATCAAAATAGAAACATTGCCATACATAAATATCCAACGCTTAAGCTACCAATTACGCTCAGGTCAATCGTATTTAGATTGCTACAAAAATTCGTGACTTAATGGTTCTGACTTGGTAAAAAGGGTAACAAATATATTGAATTTAATCCAAGGTGTATCACTTCAATTACAAGATCCAGGTGATGCATACTTGTAATAAACATATTCAAGCATTTGATTTGTTTTAGATTGAACTTCAGCATCATATAGAACATGTTTTGTAATTTTGAATTCTATTATGTTCTGCATGTAATTGATTTCTATTTAACTCGTTTCGACCATAAAAATATGTTTATCTAACATTAATGACATTTATGTTTCTGATTTTTCTTTCACTTTTTAAGAATCCAATCAACATTCTAACAGTTCTTATGAATGTAATTGCTTTCATTCAATTAATCGCACTTACCCATTTTTATCTTAGAGTAGAATACTTGAGAGTTGACGTTTGCTACTGTGGTATACTGACAGCTGGACTCTAGTCTGCAATTCTGATTGCAATAGCTTAAAGCACAACAATCTTTCCCTCTCAGAGAACAAGAGGTAGCACACTTGAACAATGAACTTGCATACAAATTGATCGTTGTTCCGCTTTCAATTATTTCTTTGTGATTTTCGGCTTTAAGAGTCATGTCGGTAATAACAGCATTTGTTAAGAAGCAACATAGCATTAACACTGCACCAGAAAGAGCATATATCTTGACTGACATTATGCTCTCGACTCTTGCCGATTTTGTAATATTTTGATTTTATGTCAGATGTACATCCATAGCAAAGAAATGATAATTTTAAAGTAAATTTTGCATTGTGACTTCTAACCGGGCTTTACTCGCTTAGTGTTTTATTAGTTAATTGGCGGACGAGGAAGTGACTGTAAAAGGTTTTTTAACATAACACTTTTGATTTGGAATCAATGCGTAAAATATTCATAGATATTGAGTGGAAACTATTAGTGTGTCGAAATCAATGCGCTTATTGTAAAGTTCTTTTTTACTCACATTTTGTGGTTGTTTCCTGATAGACGTTTTTTATTGAAAACATTTATAAATCCAAAATTGAATGACTTATGATTTTAATTTGCTTGGAAATTTCTAATTGTAATATTGTTAAACAAAATTACTATTTTGATTTCATCAAATTATCTTTTAAAGATTTAGATTACGCTTTTACAGATAATGAATTTTTGCTGAACCTTTCTCATAAAATTGGAATTTAAAGAAGGAACTCTTATATTAAATGGGAAGTTTATTTTTTTAAGTTGATAAATTTGTCATGTATGTACATGTACATGTAATTGATTATATAAGGCTAAAGTACATGTACCTAAGCAATTTTAGAAATATCGAAGTCCGATTACTTTTCCAGAAAGAAGATGAGTGCAGATGTTGTTTTTTTCGAAAGGTTTTGTTTTGTCTTTCTATACCGAATTTGACACACAGAATTGGCAATTGGCAACAACCTGGGTGTGCTATAGCAAGCACAAACCGATTACTCTTCTGGAGCACCTAAGTTCTCTCTCGTTACTTCTTGAATTCACGTTCCAATTTCTTTTTTTTTTTTGTTATTTTTTCTGTTTTTTCTTGATGTTTTCATTTTCGTTTACTAGTTTTGATGTTACCCTTTGGACTGTTGACTTTAGAATGCCCAATTAGTACATTTTTGCCTCTTTCCTTATTCGATCAAATAGAAATAAGCCACCAAAAAAATGGTTACCGAAAAAAAATATTAACCAGCCTATACAAATAACAAGATACAAACGATAAGTCAGCCAAAAATGCCTAATCTTGAATGACGTATTTTTTGTGAAGAGCGACGCATTTGAAAATTAAATCGATTTTTTTTATCTCTAGGTGATATTCGTGGACTACTTTCAACAAGCTTGCATAGTCTTAATGATACATTATTTTGTCTGCAGTTGTGGGTTGTTTCATTATCTTTTATTAATGAACGATAGGCGTGTTTTTATCAGCTTAGTCGGATAGAACCGTTCATGTTTGGAAAAAACGTCTTATGACTTATGCAATTATTTTTTGTATCAGTTTAATTTGAATGATTTGATACACATACATAATTCATTAAATTAAACTTAACCCTCGATATATATGTTCACTTTACTTTACGTATCACTACGCATTTTGGCATAAAACTATAAACCTAAACACAACAAAGGAATCGATATTGCTTTGTACGTGAAAATACCTTCCGCACATTAGACGAAAATAAACAAAAACAACGATTGGCGCTTAAGATTTTTTTCTCACTGTCTGTATTATATGTAATTGAATACATGCTATTTAAAGTTTCAAACAAAGTTACATGTATATGCAATGTTACATTAATGTTACATATGTTGAAACAACCTTTCTATACTGGCCCAAAAAAGAAACGATACCAAAATTAAAATGTCATCTTTTCAAAACAATAGATAATTAATTGGCGCACAATATTTTGCACATATCGAGGGACATACATAACATATTTGACTTGATCTACAGAACAAATGATGAATACAAACCAGGACAAATGGTGTAGGGCGCTTGCGAGTTTAGGTCTGTAGAAAATGAAAGATGAAAATTTGGTAAAAATCGCTAACACATTGATGTTGAGGGTTCAGTAGGGAGCTGAAACTGATTGTCAGAGGATATTGAAACAAAAGCATTTTGCTGCAAAGACATAGAAGATTACAACACAAGAGAAAAAAAATCAAAAAGTCATTTAACAAACCAGTAGTAATAGAAATTTCCTACTCCTCTGTTTTATCTACTGGTAAATTAAGAGATTCTCCTAACGTTAGCATTATATGCCTCTCTTTTTTATACTGATCATGTGAAGTTTTTTAGATGTCTAGCTTTATAATAAGTTTCTAAGAGAGACTATCGGGCAAGCTACTAAAACACGACAAAATAAATTTAGAACTCGTTAAGAAACTTTCCTTATCCAAAGTATGTATCTATATCTCGAAAGGTTGAACATACATGTATTATTTCATACGCATACTTGTACAATAACTCGTTGATACTTTTTTGTAAATTTAATATAGTGTTTGGCATTTTCAATATTTTTGGTAGAGCGCCTCTGATGAGTCTTGAATAGACAAAACGCGCGTCAGGCGTAGCAAAATTAATTGTCTGGAACTTTGTTGTCATTTGTATTTCGAACACACGTGAAGGTTAGCACTGCTGGTGGAGTTTTAATTCCCCGAGGTTAGCCCGCTCCGGCACCAACACTTTTGAGCTGGAGAAAACATCAAAGCTTTAAATTATCCGTCTAAATTTCAAAATTGTCTAAACCCTAAGGTTCTTCCTACCCCAGACATAGGTTGATTATCATTTTGCTGCAAAGAC